>CABFWB010000648.1:0-52525 GCA_902151455.1 Timema bartmani | reverse complement strand
AAAAAAAAAAAGTGTAAGTTCGTTGTTTAAATAAAGTGAAAATGTTTCTACCTTTACACTGAGTTTTCTTAAGTATCCTATTCATGTATATATTTTTTTTATTTTTGGGTATAGGTGCTGTATTTTATAAAATCCGTACGGATCAATTATCCGGACTGGGTCGATCCCCCATTGGTCCGAATTATCGATGTCCTATTATGCTTTAAATAATTTTTTATTAGTACCTACAACCCAATTCGGTAGCCTCACAATATATGTCAAGGGTTGGCAACCTTTTTTATGTTGCGGGCCACATGGGCTTAAAAAATTTTTGATATGCTGGGTTGAAAAAAAATGTCAACATTATTTTTATCAAATAGTAATTAGTTACCATTATGTTTTTATTAACACAATTGTTTGTTTTCTAAACCTTTTGTGAGCCAGATAAAATCAGTTGGTGGGCCTGATCCATCCCGCGGGCTATAGGTTATTGACCGCTTGTCTAAGACGTACAAATCGAGATATAATGCACTGACGATTTGGGGAGATCGGGAATCGAATCCCGGTCGTGTCTACTGAGGGTAGTTTTCCCTAAAGGGCTTTCTACTCTATATCCGCAAATGTGGTTACACTTTTCCTGAATTAAACCTTTCTTTTACCTAACACATTATCGTAGTTATTACATATGCGTGTTTAGCCCTAAAGAATAGTGCTAAAAAAATAATAGTCTATTAGTATGCTCTAGTATGGCTACTAAATACTTAAATAGTTCAATCCTAGGGGACAGGGGGACGAAAGAGAATTATAAGGAACAAAAATGCTTGAGCACACCACCCAAACCTTGACTGGAAGTTACTCGTGTGTCTTCAGAAAACTCAAGTTCGCCATCTCCTTATACTTTACCTTGATACAGGACTGCATCACATGGTTGCATAACGTCAAGGAAATAATATTCTTTCCTTCTCTCGTTTTGAAGGCGAGCGTACAATGAACCAATCATCACAACAACAATAATAATAATAATAATAATAATAATAATAATAATAAGCGAAACTGGCCAATTTGGAGCATTTGACGGTCTATCGATATCAAAGATCAAGTTGTCAATTTGCTTAACAAGTTAACATTTTGATATGAGAACATATTATTTTAATACAAAATTGGGTAGCTTTTTTAGATGTCACATATAAAATTAAATTTCTGTAAAGCTAGCATATTAATATCAGCAAAGAAAAAAAACACACATGCAAAATCCGCAGCCTACTTATAAGACAAGGTAATAGTGTATTCCGTTAAAGTAAGACGGAGGTAAACGGAGTGTACTGTACCTACACATTAAAAAAAAGCATTATATGAAAGCAATATTTGTTTGGTGTTGAAGATCTGCAACTGGTTTGCCAACTGGCGTCGTAAGTTGAAGAATGCGGGCGTCGAGACGCGCCAGAGGACATGGGGTCACCTAATCAAGAGCTACAACACGCAGGCGCAGGGGAACGTGGAACAGTTCAGCATCAGCTCCGACGACAGCATCTGGGAGGAGCCCGAACCCCCGGACCTACCACCAGGTGCGACTTTCTTTAGGAGTGGTAGAGGTTTCTTTTACCTCGTAGTAAGAATGAACTTACCTTCCCCTCGTGGTATGAATAAAATTACCCTCCCCTTACCATTTGAATGAACTTACCTTCCCTCATCGTTTGAATGAACTTACCTTCCCTCGTCGTATGAATGAACTTACCTTCCCCTCGTAGTATGAATGAACTTAACTTCCCTCATCGTTTGAGTGAACTCGCCTTCCCTCGTCGTATGAATGAACTTACCTTCCTCTCGTGGTATGAATAAAATTACCCTCCCCTCACCATTTGAATGAACTTTACCTTCCCTCATCGTTTAAATTAACTTACCTTCCCTCATCGTATGGATGAACTCGCCTTCCCTCATTGTATGAATGAACTCACCTTCCCTCATCGCATGAATGAACTTACCTTTCCTCATCATATGAATGAACTTACCTTCCCTCATCATATGAATTAACTTACCTTCCCCTCATTGTACGAATGAACTTGCATTAACTTTGCCGTATGATTGAACTTACCTTGCCATTGAATGTGCTTGCCTCGACCTCATTAAATGAATGAACTCGCCTCAACAAACATAGCTCCCTTTAAACATTTTTTTGTTTTCATTGGTTGGTGATTAGGTTACTGATAATTATTTCGTCTATAACTTTAAACACCACTAATCCCGAGAATGTGGGTTGAAGAAATATAAAAAATATAAAATATGGGCAATACCTATGTATTATTTCAAAAGTTTATACAAATACACGGGTTGGTCGTTAAACTAGTATTTTTATTTTACTTTCATATTACTTTAATATTTAAATTTGAATCTAAATTCTAAAACTCATGGGCGTAGAAGACGCAATCTAACCATAACCCATCTCTTCGTAATATAACCCCATTTAGTTTCCACGCTCTATAATTATTTATCATCCCTTCTGACACTTTCTAGTTTGCCTCTAGCAAGTCATGGGTCTATTAAATATAAAAGGAGTGGGAAAATATGCTTCATAAATACATAAGTAACATGCTTACGCTATTGTATTCAACACTCATCATTCAGATATTCGTTACCATGACAACCGCGAGAGTTCCTTCGCTTCTTATGGAGACGAAATAATGAACAGCCCAAGAAGTTGGTGATTACTTTGCTCAGCCTATTGATTATTATTTTGACTATGCATTTAAATAGTATTAATACTGGGCGAAGTTGCAGGGGACACGAGTTAAGGGCAGTATTTTTGGTAGATTTTATATAAAAACTTTTTTGGTCAAAAGAAATCAAGTAAAAACATAGTAAAACATAAAGTTTAATTTTCTACATAAGATGATATCAACATTTCTTGAATATTTGTCAAGGGTGTTCTGAAATTTAATTACATCTTTTTCTCTTCGTTTGAATAGTTTCTCATCTAATGTCGTTATGCCTATAACATCAACCGCTGTTGATATTTTCATGTGAAGAAAATTAAACTTTATGTTTCTACCTAGGCAATACCTCATTTATTTTGGTCAAAAATATGTTGGTAAAAAAATGCAAAAACCCTTTCCTTGACTCGCGTTTCCCACATCCCCAACTTATTAATGGGTTCTCCTAGCTTTATTCTAGTATAAACACATCAATAGTTCAAACTATTTATTTACCACTTAGCGAAAGGCAACTAGCTTGATCCAAATCGAAATTTTGATCTTCATCTGGAATTTAATCCGGGACCCTCAAATCAATAAATAACCGATATTATTATTATTATGTGTTCTGTCTTACGACAAATCTATTCCTTTTGTCTGTGAACTTACACAGCCAATGTGCCCTGTCCTTTGCCTCTTCCTTCAGCTCCCAAAATTTTCTTATTTCCTTCAAGACATCTAATCTTTGAATCCTCATTCTTCCTAAGCTCCTCTTTCCCTTAAACTTTTCTTCTACAACGTCGTGCAGAAGACAGTTCCTCCTAAGGATGTGTCCCATCCAATTTGTTTTGTACCAAAGAATCACATCCAAAATGGTTTTCTTCTCATCCACTCTTCTTAAGACTTCTTTATTTGTCACGCTGTCTGTCTACCTGGTTTTCTCAAATCATATGGGTTGAGGTATAGTTATAGGGATTGGAATAGTTTGGTTTTAACGCCAAAAGGCTAAGAGGTTGTTTTTTGTGTGTATTTTTAACGTGTAGTCTAAACACACAAATTAGATCAACACAAGACTTGCAAATTAACTCAAACAAAAGCATCATACTAATACTGTGGTAGAATTCTGGTAGATCGTAGCTTAGAGAACACACAGACTTTTTTCTTTCGGTTAACATAGATCAATAATATTTCATAGGCATTGATATCTATCAAATATTACTGGGGCAAACCACATTACTTTACCTAGGTACTGTACATATACACTTTTAAAAAAAATCGTAACTTTATATTTGTAAAAATTTTCCTTACTATTGAATTTAAACTGTACACATTCAGCTCCGACGCCTAGATATTTACAAATTGAACTGCAGGACTTACAAATTAAGACAGCATGTTTAAAACTACTACCTACCCATCCCTAGTGTCTATATATTTTCGAACGTATAACAAGCCCACCTGGATCCGAACCAGACTTATAGTTGACCACACGGGGGTGACGTTATTTCCTTGTTGCAGAAGAAGACTATGCCACAGAAGATGCTAGTTCAACCCCCGGCCTGTCTTACACGGTCAACGCGGCGGCAATGGATCACTGTTACTCCGTCATCTTCAACAACGGCCAAGAGGAACAGGTACGACCGGATGACAGCGCCAAGGGCGGGGACAACCGCCTCCAACAGCAATGTTTCCAGATCACGTCCACGACGAAAGACGACCCGGAAGAGAAGCTTGAGACCATCCACATCACAATAACGGAAAACGCCTCGAGCGCGAATTCCAGCAAGTACAAGAGTCACATCATGGAGAAGTACTTGAAGGACGTCGGTCTCAAGATGTCGGAGGATGATGGAGGCAAGGGTCCTTCGGGGAGCCTGAAGAGTTGTAGGAAACGTCGCAGGAGTGAAGAAGATAACAACGGACTTTTCTTCACTAAAGGTTTGTTTCAATTTTTTTTTTAAATTTGCTACACACAAACAAACCTATAGACCAGTGGTTTTCAACCATTTCTTTACTTTTTCATATCGAGAAAGCATTGTAATCGTGAACATTTTTTACCTCTAGAAAAATTCGTTTTATGTGCCCCTGAACCCAAAAAATAGGATCTTACAATTTTGTAGCCGAAACTATTCAATTAATTTTGTTCAAACTTGATATCTCAAATTAATAATAATTAAAAAAAAAATTATCTGAGAAGTGTTTGACCTGGAAAATAACACGAAACTTTTTCGGGGAGAAATTCGTTTAAGGTGAGGATCTAAGAAACGCAAGTAAAGGTAAGTGTTTTTTTTTTGTTGCAGTTTTTAAGTAAAAACTTTTTTTTCAAAACATATAAAGTTTAATTTTCCTCACATGTTTATATCAACATTTCTTGAATATCTATCAAGGTTGTTCTGGAATTCAATGACAACTTTTTCTCTTGATTTTAAAAGTTTCTCATCTAATGCCGCTATACTAATGACAAATATTCAACAATGTTGGTATCAACATATGAAGAAAACTAAACTCTCTGTTTGTACTGGCACAGTATTTGATTTATTTTGACCAAAAAATGTGATAAGTGATTTTTTTAATGGGTATAGTTTTTTTTTAAATTTATATCTACAGTCTTTCATAATGTTACTAAAAAAAAGTCTCTTTTTTAATTAGAAAACTTACTAAGTGGTAGTTTACTTATAAATGATTTTTTTATTTGTATAGTTGGGTATTAGACTACAATCTATTTAGCTTTCTTACCAGCTTATTCGTAAATATTTATCTTGAGTGAACCTTTTTTTATATAAAAAATATAAAAACCACCATTTACATGAAGATTGCATACTATTTTGTTGTAGACTATCCTTGGAAATCAAAACCCCAGCTCACTATTTTTTTGAGGTTGAATTTAGAAGACGTGTATCCGAATTTGCATGGAGGAAGAGTGGAAAGCTCCATAGGTTAAAAATATTTAACTTTCTATTTATCAATTATTATAGTAATTATTTGTCTATTTCTATGAACACATTTATTTGCTCAATCTTTTGCGGGCCAGATTAAATCAGCCGCCTGGCCGGATCCGGTCCGCGGGCTATATAGGCTGCCCGCCACTGTCTTTAGAGCATGGGTCCACCGAAACGGGTCTTGTATTTTCTAAAAGTTTGTTTTTATGTTTTATTTTATTTGAGGTATTAAACCTGCACTTTCTGAACCGATTGATTATATACAAGCACACAATAATTTCTATGGACAAGAGCGAAAGGGCCTACCAATTTTGTCAGCAAGGGTATTTTCACATACCTTGCAGTTTTCTTTCACGTGCCACAATCGACATGGGTCTGACGGCTTTACTTCCCCTCCGAAGGAAGTCGTGCTACGGATTTTTATCGCTCAAGTAAAATCCGTTGACCCCAGCTGGGTTTGAACCTACGGGTTCTGAGTCGAGCACTTTACCCCAAGACCACCGAGGTCAACTGAAAGTCTGTTAATATCAGAATGCGACTGTATTCTGTACTACAATTCCCTCCCTCCGTCCACTATCACGTGACCCCCAAACGGTGTGCTATAAACCCCCGCGACGTTGTCCCAGGAGGCGAGGGCTGCGGGACCAGCAGCGAGGAGGAGGAGGAGGGGCAGAGTCCTAGGTGTGGTGGTAAGAGAGCAAGGAAGGAGAGTCCGCCGGTCCTGCTCTCCAAGTGGCTGGAGAGCGCCGCCAAGTTCCAGCCTAGCACTCAGAGCTACGTCACCTGGACAGCCAAGAACTTCACCTGGACCACTGCCTGCCCCCAGAACAGCAAGATACAACTCGCAGGTAACTGCACCTGGCTATAGGTCGCGTCGTGACTCCAATCCTGTTTTTAAATATCTAAAAAAAAAAAAAAAATTAATATCGAAGTGAGGTTTTTCTGTATTCACTTGACAATAGAGACATTATTGGGATCATTTAAGATTTTATTTTATGAATGTTATATTTAGAAGAAGTGTACCTGCCTTTTACGTGAATGAAAGTGGAAAGCCATTTTGGAAAACCCCCCCTCAGTACACCCGACCGAGATTTGAACCTCGCCTCTACAACGGGATGCGAGAGTAGGAGGTAGTTTCCTTTGTAACAGATCTAGGAGAGGTTAAGTGATACAATCATAGGAGGTAGTTTCCTTTGTAACAGTTCTAGGAGAGGTTAAGGATACAATCATAGGAGGTAGTTTCCTTTTAACAGATCTAGGAGAGGTTAAGGATACAATCGTAGGAGGTAGTTTCCTTTGCAACAGTTCTAGGAGAGGTTAAGGATACAATCGTAGGAGGTAGTTTATTTTGCAACAGTTCTAGGAGAGGTTAAGGATACAATCATAGGAGGTAGTTTCCTTTGTAACAGTTCTAGGAGAGGTTAAGGATACAATCATAGGAGGTAGTTTCCTTTGTAACAGTTCTAGGAGAGGTTAAGGATACAATCATAGAAGGTAGTTTCCTTTGTAACAAATCTAGGAGAGGTTAAGAATACAATCATAGGAGGTAGCTTCCTTTGTAACAGATTTAGGAGAGGTTAAGAATACTAGCTTAGAAAATAGTTTTCTTTGCAACAGTTCTAGGAGAGGTTAAGAATACGAGCTTAGAAGATAGTTTCTTTTGCAACAGTTCTAGGAGAGGTTAAGAATACGAGCTTAGGAGATAGTTTCCTTTGCAACAGTTCTAGGAGAGGTTAAGAATACGAGCATAGGAGGTAGTTTCCTTTGTAACAGATCTAGGAGAGGTTAAGAATACGAGCTTAGAAGATAGTTTCATTTGCAACAGTTCTAGGAGAGGTTAAGAATACAAGCATAGGAGGTAGTTTACTTTGCAACAGTTCTAGGAGAGGTTAAGAATACGAGCATAGGAGTTAGTTTACTTTGCAATAGTTCTAAGAGAGGTTAGGGATATGAGCATAGGAGGTAGTTTCCTTTGCAACAGTTCTGGGAGAGGTTAGGGATATGAGCATAGGAGGTAGTTTCCTTTGCAACACTTCTAGGAGAGGTTAAGAATACGAGCTTAGGAGGTAGTTTACTTTGCAACAGTTCTAAGAGAGGTTAGGGATATGAGCATAGGAGGTAGTTTCCTTTGCAACAGTTCTAGGAGAGGTTAGGGATATGAGCATTGGAGGTAGTTTCCTTTGCAACACTTCTAGGAGAGATTAAGAATACGAGCTTAGGAGATAGTTTCCTTTGCAACAGTTCTAGGAGAGGTTAAGAATACGATCATAGGAGGTAGTTTCCTTTGTAACAGATATAGGAGGGATTTCAGATGCAATCAGAGGAGGTATTCTTAAAAACAATCTCCACAATCATAATATGATTACTGAAATTACATATTCACAGTTCACACACTGAAGAATTGAAACCTCTGATCTCTCACAGGATTTGGCTGATAGGTGATCCATTTCTAACATTCAGATTGAAAGTTCCAAACCAAACAAATTAACTTTTCAGGACCAAAATTGTTTTGTGTAGTAAATACAAAATGTATAACCATTCTAGTGAAATTAAGCATACTTTCACTGGTTTTTAAAAATTATTATTATCGCATCTTACTACCTGTTTAGGTTTTACACATATGTGATAGTATATTCGCATTTGCGTGGAAGGAGTGTGGGAAACCATTTAGGATAACTACCCTCAGTAGACCCGACTGAGATTTGAACCTCGATCTCCCAGTCATTAGTGGGCTAGTATAACATGAGAGTTACGCTATTCGTCCACTGAAGTAGGTTTAAGTGTACTGTTTATACTATTTGCAGTTTTAAAGATGCTCGAGTGTTCAGTCAGCAATACGTTCTTTAATTCACCTTTCGAGATTCTACTGTCGACTTTTATTTTATTTTCAGGTAACAATGGTGCAGCAAGTGGTGAGCATCACAGAGAGGAGCTAGAAGCAGCAGCAAGTGAGCATCACAGAGAGGAGCTAGAAGCAGCTGAAGCTTTGACTCGACTTTCAGGATTATACCACTGAGCTACATTACAGCATTGTCGACATCTTTGCTGAATCAAACGGTTGGAAATTAACATTTTGTAAAAAAAAAAAAGTGTTTGCAACTTTTGTAAAGTTTGGAAAACAACATTAACTTAAAAAAACAAGGAAGAGGAGCATTCCAATAAAGTGTACTAACACCCATGTCTTTCGGTAATGATAAAAAAATAGATTGACTTTAGTTTTTTTAATTATTGCCTGATATTTAAAAAAATTAAGCAAATAGAAAATAATTTTTTTAGTGCTGTACATAAAGACTAGTTGAATGAAACTTTCAACAAATTGGATTAACATAACTTTTTCACAGAGGAATACAATGACTGAGGGCACTTAGAACAGTTTGGATTCAATCCCGTTTGAAACTATCTAGAAGAGATTTATACACAAATTAAAGATAAATGAACTATGACAACAAATTGAAGGGTACATGACTGTGTTGATCTGGTTCCTTCTAGCTTAGTTAACAAATGGTGTCATCCAGACAAGTATTATTTGTCCCTTATCGACACCTATTATCAGGAATAGTATGTTTTACATATAATAAATATATAGCTACTAAAACAATTATATAATTATGAATGACATGGTTTGGTGGTCGAAGGATCTAAGGCAAGGGTTGACAACTGGTCAATCTCGTGGAAATTTTCAGTTGACAATGGTAGAAATCTACATCATCATTGAAAGTCTATCTTTGAGTTGTCTAAACTTGCAAATATGTCAAGTTATTTCAAATAATGTTTGAGTGTGATAAAAAATAACCTTGATTGGTCGTATTTGGTAACATTAAAAGAAAGTTAAATATTATTTTAATACGATAATACAAGTTTTATGTATTTTATAAATTTTTCTATAAGTATTTAAGGAAGGTTGATTAAAAAAAAAGCAAAAGTAGAGTGGAAAAACGATAAATGATCGCAGGAATTTTTTTTATAAGTTTGTAAGTTGATTCAGGCCCAAAAATATTGTCAACTCCTGGTATAAAGTGTCACTTTTACAATAGACTGGACTGTTGATGACAAAGAGATTCAGGTTCAAATCCCGGTTTGAATGTATTAAGAATTAGTTTTTCCTAAATGGTTTATCCCCCTCGCCACCCCATGTAAATGTGGGTAAATTTCCTCTTAAAAAAATTCTTTCTTCCTCATTTCTAGCATGAATATATTAACAGCCCAAACAAATGCAAAGACGCAGCACACATAATTTTTGGGCTTTTTTTTTTGGTTACTTCACATGTATGGACTAGGAGCAAATGGGACCTCCAGATTATAATAAAAATTAAACAAGCCACAAAACCTCTACTCAAAGTCAACGTTATAATATTAATCGTGAGTATTGGGGACAAGAAAGGATTAAGAATATTTAAAGGGACCAAAAAGGACCGACCTTTCCATTTCTTGTGTTTGTTCTTTATTGTTCTTTGTTCCTTTTACATATTCCTGTCTATGTGTCCAATCAATATTTATTTCTCTACCATTGTTTTTTTTTAGTTTTCTCTTTTATAAAGTTGCGTCATGCATATCACACTTTCTCTTGATAATTCTGGATAGAATGAAACTTAGATTGAGGTATTGGGTGGTGAAGATAGATTTTTTTCAAGAGGCAAACCAAAGTCAAAAATGTAAAGTGTGTAGTGTGTTGTTATTTTTATCACAAAAGCTATAGTGTGTTCATTCCCGTTTATGTGCAAAGCCTTCTTTCATACAAATCATAAAATGCCAACCCACACATATTATTATGAGCTAGCCTCAAAACTGACACATCACATCTACAATTCATTAAAATGTTTAATCAAAGGCCAACCTTAGTTTGTATTATTATTATTAGCCCCACGTCTTACTACCCGTTCGGGTTATACGCACTTAAGCTAGTGTGTAATGGTAGGGTGATTGTGAGATGAAATGGAGGACCTACAGTTTAACGTGGAATCCGAACCACGGTGGAGGCCTGGCATTCCACACATTCACAAGTTGTGATTAATACACGTCTTGTCAGAGGTGAAGGAAGGGTTTGGCAATCAGATAAATCTGTGCCAGGACCGAGGATTGAACCCCCGACCCTCAGCACAGAAGTTTGACACCTTACCCCTAGACCACCAGATCACCAAATTGGTTTGTAAAGTTATGTTTTCAATAATTTTGCATCTAAAACATTGTCTTTGTCAACTCAACCTTAAAAGTCGAGACGTACACAGTAATAAAATAAGTTTTTTTAGAGTTATTTTTTGTATGTCGGTGCTTGTTAGGTACATACAATTCCAGCAAAGACTGTGATTTTAGCGAAGAAAATTTTAATACTTTACAGTAGGGTCTATACGTGAAAAGACTTTGATTAATATTATCTCTATGAGTCATCATAGTTATTTACAGAAGTTTTTTTTAAAGGCTTATCAATTATTACATCTATAGTTTGAAAAAAAAAAATCAAATGATCATAATGCTTGAGGCAGTTTTTCATTTAGTACACTTTAAACTATGAAAACGATAAGCAAACACAAGCTTATTTTAAATAAAGAGATTAGCACTTCATGTGAATAAAAGTGCAAAGCCTTCAAATTATACTTGATAAGCTTTAGCAATGATATACATTCACAGACTTGCTACACCCAAATTTTCTTACCAATGAACATATTATATAAGTGATCCTTTTAGTCAACACCTTTTACTATCTGTTTAGTTTGTACACATATATGATAATTAGTCTAATGTGGTAAGGATGAGGAAGGAAATATTTTAGAGGTAATCTACCCGCATTTGCATCGAAGGAGAGTGAGAAACCATTTAGGAAAAAATCCTCTCGGTGGACTCGACTGGGATTCTAACCTCTCTCCCAGTCTTTAGCAGGCTAGTATAACACGAGAGTTACGCCATAGACCGTTTGGCTACTTAAGTGAGCATCCATAGTTCTTTTGGTAGATATTATTAATAGGCCTATGTATAAAATAACACTAATAATATAATAAAATGTTATCAATGTTGATCACCAAAAAAAAAACTTGTAATTTTTAAAAGGTTCCAAATGTCCATTTGTAAGAAAATCCAGGTGTAATTAAACAGTAATGCTTCGTATATTAACATATGCATAAATGCACCCGAATTAACAAAATTAATGTTACACTTCAAGTAGCAGTAGACCCTATACATTTTCAGGTAAAATTTGAGAAGCCATGACACTATCAGAAACAATATGAGAAAAATAAACCAAAAGTCAAACTATTTGTGCACCAACCAAATTACTGTGGATTTTAAAAACTATACTTTATGAAAATGTAATGGCTGTGTAGGGATTAATCACCCCTTTTTAATAACTTAAGAGAGTATAGATTTTCACAGCGTGAAAAAGGTGAAATCCTGTTTCAATTGAGAGAAAGGCATTTTTAGAAATTTAAATTATATTAAAAGAATTTAGCACAATTTCTTAAAAGTTTCGTAAAGTATAAAATTTAATGTGATTAATGTGTTATGAATAAAAGGAAATTTTATCTGTAATTCATATTGTTATTGTGAATTTTTTTGTTGTTGTTAAAGTTAAAATGTGACATGTTTAGAAAAAGGGTAGTAGATTTAATATAATGTCTAGAGATATTTCTGAGGTAAAATCAAATTTAATTTAAGGCAGTGGTTATAGAGATGACAAACAATGAAATAATAATCACCATAACCTCAATATTAATAAATGATTGTTTTAATTTTAGGTGTTATTTATGTAACCACTAGTCTGTATTTATTATAAAAAAAAATAGCTGTAGGATTTTTATCTGTTCATTTAGTTTGAATAATGTTTTTAATTTGAGTCTTAAGTGAATTACATACTGAAAAATATCTGTGTAATAATATGAACTATTTTAATTTATTTCTTCTTACAAGATAAGAAAAATAGTTATATTTTTGTACAGTGAAATCCCCCTTAACAGATACCTGTGAATAGTGGATTCTTCTTTATAATGGACAGTTTAAATTTTCCCAGCAAAATAACATGGTCTCTTGCAGTGAAACAACCTCTCAATAACGGAAATTAACACTTTTAAAGATGTATATTTATGTATTACAATATTCAAACAATAGACAAAAATTGAAAACAGTGCATTTATAGTATTTGACTATAAGAATGTCAGGAATGCTTGTCTCCCATGAATTGTGAGTAGTCTTACCCCTCTAGTGGAGATTTCTAAGCTAGCCTACGTAGTAACTATAACGGTATTTCAAGGTCATACTTCCCACCCTTTCCGAGTCATCAATGAGGGAATGTTCCAGCATTTGTCTGTGCTCATGAGCATATATTGAGTACAGAAGCCCTAATGTTTTTATTTAATTTATATTTGCGTATTGTTCTATGTATTATGCATACTGTACAATAATTAGATTACTGTAAATAATATTCACAGTACATATAGGTTCATGTAGATTAAACTGTGTTCGAGAAGTATGATTTAAAAACATACATTTTTCCAAATAACGGACACCTCTTGGTAACAGGATATTTTATGATCCTAGGAACTGTCCAATATTAAGAGATTTCACTGTTTTTTACGGCTTAAAATACCTACCAAACCGTGACTAAATGATAATTAATCTAATCATATATTGATTGATACATTTTAAACTATCGACTCCAATTTATTATTTGCTAGCTAAGAGTAAATGAAAGGATTTCTTTATTGTAAACACAATTTTTGACAAAAGGAAGTGATCCATTTTAAAAATAATTCCCAAAGATGTAAATGTACACCATACAAAAAACATATTTTCCTATAGGATGACACATATTGTATACAAAAATATTTTAACAATTTAAATATTATTTTGATGAACAAAACAATGTATCCGGTGCCAAATAAGATAATTTATAATGTTTTGTGATTTTAACCAATTTTTGTGGATATTTATTTATTTCGATTTATGTGTGTATGTATTGATGATAAAAAAAAATTATAATTCAAAAGGTAGCAACTACACGTTCTCAACATGCTTATATGTATGACTCATTAATGAGATGGATTTAATAAGAATAGCAAAAAACTAAAACAGACATAATAAGTGAATAATTTGCTTGAGAAAGCTAGTAATTTAAGTGAAAAATGTAAAGACAAATCATAAACAGTTTCCAGGCCGTGGTCGGGTCAGTTTAGTAAAATGCCTCCATCTTCCTCTATACTTTAACCATTCTTCTCCTGTCACTTGCAACTTGCTTTTATATGCTCCTCTAATCCCTTTCTTGGTCTCCCTTGCGGTTTTTTTTCCTACATGCTGTGCTTCATCTTCATCGTTCTCCTTGGGATTATTTTCGTTTACATCCCCATGAATAGTAATGACTAGCAGAAGTACCCGGTGTTGCGTCGTTTTATCCAGGCAACACTTTCCTTTTCTTCAAACAGGAAAAAAAAACTCTTCATTTTATTTCTTCCGATCCAGTTTGTAATAAAAAAAAAAAATCTAATCAGAAAATTTTAATTCCATCTTCAAGTGCACAGGGGGTACTAATTTTAAAATTTCAGCCCTCTGCATTGTGGAAGATATCGTGCAATGCTCATGACAGACAGACAAACAGAGTATTCATTTTATTGATAGATAAATGTCCCTCTAGAGTAGGACTTATCACTTTAAAGAGAGTAAAAAAAAAAGGCCAAAGAAATTGAATAGCTAGATTTTAACTGTCAAATAGAATAAGCATGTTGATAACAGATGCTGATTAATTGGGGAAAAAGTAATTTGCAGTAAGATGTAACTGTAGAAGAGTGTGTGTTAAGTTTATTTGTGATTTAAAAAGTTATGCAACTTATAGATGAGTTCTTCTAGTCATATATATGATATTGCGCCCAAGTGTAGAGTTGCCAAATTTTTCATGTTTTATAGAGAAGTTATGACAGTGACAATAAGATATTACATCAGTGGTAATGCAGACTCAGTGGCTAAGTACGCCCTAACAAAATAAAATCCCCCCACTCCCCGCCCTCTCTGTCATAGGTAGTCTAGTCTATTGCGAGACTATATCACCTTAGACTATGCATCCACCAAAGCGGGGTTTTAAAAATATACCGATAGAAATATACTTTTAGTCGAAAAAAAAATTACTTTCAAAAATATACGAACGATATAGTTTTTTTTATGATCATTATAAAAAATGATCTTAAGACTTTTGCAGTGTGATGTAACCAGCATACCATAAATTTCTCTATAATACATGAAACACTATCGGCAATTTTGTCCTGGAAGGTTAAAACTTGGATTCAGTATGTTAATAATATTGAACAATAAATAAATTATATCCTAATGAAATAACAAAAACTGTATTAGTTTGCTTTATATGGATTGTCTTTGTAAATAACACATGCTTAGTTGATAATTATTTTAATTTAATAAATAACATTATTATGAATTGTATCAATTTATTGGGAATCACCTCGGCGGACTTGGGGGTAAAGTGCTTTCCTCAGGACCCAATGTTTGTTGGTTCAAACCCAGCTGGGATTGACAGATTTTTCTTGAGCGATAAAAATTTGTAGCACAATTTCCTAAAGCCGTCAGTCCCAAGTAGATTGTGGCATGTTAAAGAACAATGGAAGGTATATGAAAATCTGACAAAATTGGCAGGTCCTTTCAATCTCGCTCATAGAAATTATCATGTGCTGATATAATCAGTCGGTTCAGAAAGTGCACATTAAATACCTCAAATAAATAAAACTATTGGGAATCCATGAAAGTGGGCAAGAAGTCTAAATGTCAAGTGAATTTAGTCTGGATTGCCAGTGACTGAGAGGTCAGGATTTGAAACCTGGATGAGTGTATCGAGAGTGGATTTTATTAAATGGTTTCCAGCACAAATGTGGGTTCATTTTTTTATCAGTTAAATCCACCTCATCCCTTCCATATTTGTGTATTTAAATATGGACAGCCTGTATGGGTAGTTAGATGTGTAAAACAAAGCTCCATAATATATTAATACTATTATCATTATTATTTTAATGGATTAAATAATAAAGATTTTTTTTATTACGGTTAGAGCCGTATCTAAATATCATATTCTTTGGATTTAAAAATGACACGTAGACACAGGAATCGAAACCAGGACGATTCCTGAATAGCTCAGTGGTTAAAGCATTGGGATATTAAGCCAAAAGTCCAAGGCTCGATTCTCGTGTCCAGGAGTCATTTTTCAATTTAAATAGCATGATATCTAGATATGGCTATAACTGTAATTAACAAAAACAACAGCCTCACTATTTAATCTTTTATGATATGTGGACTCGTACAGTTAAAATTGTACTACTGGCAGCATAAAGCCAACTACAGAGTCGATGGTGATTGCGTTTTCTGATAGGAGCTTGTGATTCTTAATTGATTACACACTTGTATCCAACAATTTCCGCATGTTCACCATAGATTTTGCCTTAAAAGATGTGTGAAGAATGACCCTGAACATGGGATGATTCCTCGATAGCTCAGTGGTTAGAGCATCGGAGTACTAACCCAGGGGTCCTTGGTTTGATTCCCGTGTCTAGGTGTAATTTTTCAATTTAAAGAATGTTGTTATTTTAATAAAGGAAACAAAATGATAATTATATATGACTATTTTTAATTTCCAATATTATTTTTTTGGTGTCCTTTTCTTCTCTGGTGCACTTAAAGTTGTTTTTTTGTCACTTTTTTTTCTGTCAACTCCAATTGCTTCAATGGGATGCTCTGAGCCAACATTATAAGCTTATGTCAAACTTTAATTTCTTACTTCCCTTATCAGCTTCTCTTTCCAAGAACTGAGGTTCGAAATGCTGCCAGTAACATATTTTCACCCCCTTTCCCTTTACACAACCTTTACACAACCTTTACACAACCTTTACACAACCTTTACACAATGCCTCAAGAGTATTTCCTTTCCTACTCTGATTTGCACCCCACCATACCATAGTTCAAAATCATTCCTTTAGGTTAGGGGTTCTTAAACTATGAAAAATGGGTCCATCCAACCAGTGGATGCGTTGACAAAAAAATAAATAAAAATAAATATATATATTTAATGATGTAGGCCTATTTTCAAATAATGGTGCCCCTGAATGCATACATACCATAATATGCAGCCGGCGGCAGTATTTGACACAAGTAATCAAAACAGCCAAAGTGTGGTATACAGTTCCTCGGCACCCGCTAGCTGCATTTTATAAAGTGTCTGATGAATGGAGAGGGCGAGGAACGTTTCCTATTTCAGGAGCGAGAGAAGGTCATTATGTTGGCTGCATAGCTTATATCTTGTCATGGTTAGTCATGAATCCAAATCTCCACTTTAACTTTAAATCTCGAATCTTGGAAAAAATTATGAGCATAAAAAGAAAATATAGATATAGGCCTAATAAAATAAGACGAATAATATATAAATCTTAACATTCTTTCTTATAATCTATTCATTGTAACATTCATACATATTCAGTTACGTGTTAACTTATTGGTCTGGGGTCTAATTAATCTGTTTATCCTATATTATAATTGGGTCTAATCCATTAATTAGCGGTATTAGAGCTATAAAATAAGTTTCATTTGAAAAAAAAATCCTTTTGAGGGTTTGAGGGTCCCATCCCTAATATTTACATTGTTTTCTATTCGGCCCACCTAGCACTTTAACTATTTGAGTGTGGCCTTCCCCCCTCTGATTTAGGTGTCAGAACATTACAACCAAGCATTATTGATTCGAAAATCATATCTGTTCTTTATTTTTTGTTACAAACATGGGATTTTTTTAAATATAAACTTCCTAATTAACTTATTTTGAAGAATCTAAGCTCTTTTTTTTTTCTTCTTTCGGACCACTATTTAAAATGAACCAATTTTGCTAGGATTTATTAATTTGTTTAGTATGTAGTGAATTAAATTAAAATCTACATTCATAATTTCTTCAAAAACGCAAAATTATAGTTAATACAATCTTTTATTATTTCTTAAACATGATTTTCCTATAGCTTGCAAGATATTCTTTTCCCCATTTGGGAGCAGAGATTTTGTAAAAAAGCTCATAAACATTATAACAAAGGAAAAATAGTACCAAACAGCTACCGTACATTAAATTGAACATTGAAAAAAGGATAGAAGATTACAATTATCTTTGAGGCCTACAATGTTCTGGTAGACATATGGGCCTTGCTCTTCTGACCTCTTTTAAATGTTTAGAAACTATACCAAGCAGTCAAAATATAAAATAAACAACTAATCCTTTCTCTAGGTGGAGAAAAGTATTATTTCAAAAGGTTTTTTGTTTTTAATCTGCTTCGGAGGTCTAAGGTGTCACTCTTGTTTTAAGACTACTCTGCTGATGACGGGGAGATATGGGTTCGAATCATGGTCAGGGCAGGCTGGTGGTTTTCCATGGTCCTTCCATGCAATTGAGGGTAGATTATCTCTAAAATGCTTCATACTTCATCCCTACTCCATTAGAATAATTATTGTGTTTAGCCTGAAGAGGTAGTAAGACGTGGCGATTAAAAAAAAGTTTTTTTTCCCCACCCAACATTATTCTAAATCTTTAAAAACAACAACACGCTAGCCATGTGGTTAGATAAATATATTCACAAAAACTGTTTGCTGTGATTTATTGTTCACGTCACTTCAGCACCCTCGTGAGGTTTCTGTTGTATCTCCAAATGTTGCTGTAAATGTCCGACTAGCGTCTGCTGATGATGGTTCAGGTTGTGAACAATCTGAGCAGGCATAGAGTTGAGGACGGTTACCAGACCAGCTCTGGAGGTCTGAAGGTCTGGAAGAGCACTGTATCGCACCAGCTCGTTCTTGCTCAGAAACTGACCATCCACGATCCCCGCTGTAAATAGATATTATCAGGAGTTCATTAACTGATTATGACATTCCCAACTATCCCTGAGAAACAAAGAATTAAGTTAAAAAAGTAAGAGGACCTGCTTCGGTGGCCTCATAGTTTAAGTCGTCACTCTCATGTTAGACTAGACTGCCGATGACAGGGAGATCAGTCTTCAAATCCCGGTCAGGTGTAATGTGGGTGGTTTTCCCCTAAATGATTTTCCACTCTTTCTACACAAATGCGGATTTAGCCTTCCTCATACCTAATTCATTAGTGTAACTAATACATGTGTATAACCTGAACAGGAAATAAGACGCGGTGCTAAAAAAAACCCAATAAGAATACAACCCACACTGCTAGGCACACAGATTAAGGTGTCAGTCTCTTCTTGTCTGGTTTGCCAGTGGTGGGAAGGTTTAGATGATTTTCCCTAAATTGCCTTCCACCATTTCTCCATTTAATGTGGATATACTTACTCTAAATTATATAATATGTGGATAGCCTGGATTATTCTTAAAAAAATAAGAACACAAAAATGATTGCCTTTGATTCTCTCAATGTATAAAACAAATGAATCAGATAAAGGTTATTTAAAATTTTTCAGAGATTGTACACACATTTTCTAAGCAAACCCATGTAAGCAAACCCATCGCTTTATGAACAACATGCTTAGCCTTTGTACCTTGGTATGGCAATGTTTATACACCAGGAATGTAACCAGAGTTCCCCCACTGCGGATAAGTTAAATAAATAAATATTTGATAATGCACTGACAAAACAAAATATTACAGAAATAAAATGTGTTATTGTGGGAATTAAATTAGCCAAACTGTTCAAACTAAAAATCTAAAATGCTAATACACCTGTTTTAAATTGTTTTAACAACATTTGAAATGTATTTTTTTTGCTTGGCTGTGTATAACAATAATTTGTAGATATAGTAATTGATTATTTTAATAAGATAAACTAATAAGCATATGAAGCATAAGTTGATTACACCAGACTTAGGTAATTAGTAAAGGTTGAACTAGAAATCACAAACGTTAAAAAAAAAAGGTCAAATTGATATCAGTGAACACATTTTTACAATATTTTAAGAAATGCAACAAAATTTAAATTCATTGCTATCAAATGAAGAAAGATCAAAAGAACACTTTGATACATTCTCTGGTTCAAGCGTAATCTGGTGTCTAATATTTTGGTTAATCGGTTGCGAGATGGGCTCTTAGGAGACACAAATATCCTCACCCAAAAGAGCCAACTGTGGAATTTTCTTTAAGAGTTTCAGCAGTTTTCCAACTTGCGGCTCAGCACTGAACACGACTAAGTTGTGGGACTCAAAGAGCTTCAAGACTACTTCGTACCGAGTGTTTTCAACAGCCATCTTGAGTGTGCTGCGGCCGTATATTTTTAGGTGCATGTCTTGTTTTTTCAAGGCCACATACGCCTACAAATACAAGAAAGATGTTTTTGGTGCAGACAGAATAGATACATGCAAGTTCTCGATAAGTAGTTTATGGTGTTTCTCTTAGGTAAATATAATTTTCGCATAGAATACAAAGAGCAAATTATATTTCCAGAAAGCATAAATTGAACTGGTATGGCTGCTTTCAAGCCATGAAAGCCCCGAATTTTTTGTTTGCTTTTAGATAAAATGCAAGTTTTGTGCAACTCTCAGTTTACGAACGAGCTACTTTCAAAGGTCCAGATTCATAGTCAGACTTAGCGCGCCTCAAGTTAAACTGGCCCATTCTATTCTTGGTAGGTTTCACGGTGTGTTTGGTGTCAAGCAGCATGTGAGGCACACTAAGTTTGACTGGCCCCAAGATGTTTTTCACTACACTTCCGTTCAATGTGTGTATCTTGCATTCCTGAGCTTTTACAATGTGTAACGTGTACGGTTTCCAGCCATTTTAAAGCATTACAAATATATACTAAACATCAAATGGTCAATACAATATGCACTATTATAATGTATGTATCCATTAAGGTTTATTGTATGATACACAATGTAAAAATAAAAGAAAAGAATAAGCCTTAAATTTTTTTTGGCATGAATTGAGGTGTTAGAGCGAACGTTTGTAAACCAAGAGTTGCCTGTATTTAAAAATGAATAACAAATAAAATTGTCAAAACTAAAAAATTGTAAGTAGGATATATTAATAATAAAAAATAGTACAAATGTTTAAAAACTGTCAAATTTGTTCTAGATTATCCATATTCCTGTTTATTTTTAGTAGTTGAAGGTGCAAAAATATGTGTCAGCCTACATGAAAATTCACTTTTACTTTAAGTACATGAATTAAAAATAACATTAAGAAGGTTGAAGAGCGTTGAAACTCAATGCAAAAGTTCAGTTGTCTCAATATAGTTTAATTATGATTTATTATTTTAAAATATGGTTCACACTAAAACCATGATTAAATTAAAAAATATATGGGCTATGCGAAACTGTAAAATTGGCTCAATTTCAATGATGACCGACAAAGATATTGGTAACTTAACTAGATCGAGCCTTCCTTAAACAGATGCAGTTATTTATTGTTATGGTCTAAACAGAAAATTCAAAGTTGAAGATTTTTTTTTTTGTTGTTGTTATAAAGCATCAGAGCTTCCATTCCCCTAAGAAATATCTCAGTGAGAGGAAAGCATCGCCCTTAATAAATAGTTATTCTCTCCATGAACACAGAAAACATTATTTAACAGATATTGAATACCATAAATAGTATTGAATGGTTTAACAGCAAACAAACTTATAGATATCAATGCTGATGTTAAGTTATTTACTAAACAAAAAATTAGTAAAATGCTCAACTGAACACTATCATGTAATTGATTATTTTTTCAGACAAACGAAAAATTCGAGAGTATTTGCAGCTAAGGGCAAACTTTAACTAAAAAAACAAAAGCCGCAAAAACTCACTAGTTTTTTAAAGCCATAGCTACTCATATTTATATTACCTCCTCCCTGAGAGCTTTTATTTGTTTCAGATGACCTTAGAATTATAAATTAGAAGAGATGGTCAGGTTCATACTTAGCCGATATGTGTTAGTCACCTTCTTCGTTTACGGCAAAGCCACTTACAAACCAGTGTTTATTTTTCAATCATAAAACATTTAAGTTTGGGTTTTGTTCTTGACTCACTAAATCAGGGGTGCTTTTTTTTAAAAAAAAGAAGTGCTTCACACCTTTTCTTTAGGAAGTACAGTCATACCCCAAATTACAACATTTCGACACTTCACACTTACAACAGTTTTCAATTGCCACCATGCATTGCAGATACGACACCTTAGCGACATGGCGCTACCCCTCACATTAGTGTCCAATGATTTGTGTGGTTAGCCTTATAAGCCTATAAGGCCTACAGCGTTTAATTTTTAGTTACAAATCTGTTGTTTACAACAGTTGGGTCCATACATGATGTTTGCAATGCAGTACATTCATCGGAAAGTGAAAAAATTGCATTCCTTTGAGTTGTTAAGACAGTGGCTTGGAAATGAACCTGTCGTAAGTGTGGGGTATGACTGTAAGTGGTTCAGTCTCTATAAGTTCACACTAATCATTCTACATTCTTAATAGTGTATAAAATAGATACAAACATAGACCTAACTAGTTTTGTATTTTACCTTAAACCGGTCTTCTGCAGTCCATGGGTTCCTATGGAAAAATGCTACCATTTGAGAACGGTTGAACCACTTTAGGATTTCTCTAGCAATTAGTCTTTCAAAAGGATTTTCCTGGAACAAATGTTAGAATAAAGTGGTACTAACTTAAACATTATAACAAACATTTAGGACCTCAGATGTACCAGCATGAATCGAATGGAAATGTTAAATAATTCTTACTTCAAAAATCAAATATAAACTAAAATTTAATACACACAGAAAAATAACAAGCTGCTAGAAACACTTAAGTCCAATTTTCAAAGGAAAGGCCTTTTATAAAATAAAAAATATTTTTTGCGGTCAAAATTTATATTTTATTATTGTTATTTTACAAGTAATAAGAATATCTATCAAAAGTGACACTCTGCAGATGGCATGACCTGATGTATGGATATGCAAAAGTACGATATATCTAGTAAATTTTCTAGACCAAACAAGTAGTAAGACGCGGTGCTAAAAAAACTTATCTAGCTGTCAAGTAAAGGGTCTTTCTATGGAGAATGAACTGTAACTAGGCTTGCATAGTGTTTCTGTACGCACACACATGCACACACACACATGCACGCACGCACACACACACACACACATGCGGACACACACACATATATATATATATATAAATAAAATTAGAGAAGTGTAATAGGAGACATAGCTGAGTGCATCTTACCCCACCAAGTGTAGCCGATTTATTTCCTTCATTTGGTTTATTACACAGCTCATACAATGGTATATTTTCAGATTTCTTAGGAAATATGGGTCGACATGTATCCAAAACTTTAGCTCTTATATAGTGAGGTGCACGAGGTCTTTGAATATTTATTCTATTCCGAAATCTTACAGTTTGTAGAAATGGCTGCCACTTTCGTTCAAGGAACCCTTTGAAAAATAAATATATAAGTTAGTAGAATAATATATTTAAACAGTTAAGATATTGGAATTATAATACACTATTTTGTTCAATTATTGTCATTTCGTGCTCTTATGTAATTCATCAATTTATCTTCACATGACCCGCCTCGGTGGCGTAGTTGGCTAACGCGCAAGTTGTGTTGAGCTCGACTGCCGAGGACGGGGAGATCGAGGTTCGAATCTCGGTCGGGTGAACTGGGGGTGGTTTTTCCTGAATGGTTTTCCCCTCTCCCTCCACGTAAATGCGGGTTCACTTCATCTAAATTCAACCTTCCCAATTCCTAATCCATTAGCGTAATTAGTACTTAAGCGTATAACCCGAACGGGTAGTATGACGGGGTGCTAAATGATAAATAAATAATAAATAAATCTTCACATGAGCATAAAACTAATATAATTTAGTTAAATCTTTATCATGTGGTAATAATTTGATTAATCAGTTTAGAAAAAAATGTGTGGGTCTATTATATAAACAATTTATTTCTAACAAAATATTTTCAAGAAAATAACACCACGTCACCAAATGTTATTAACTACATTTGACACATCAAAGGGAGAAACGTTCAAATACTTTGCTTTGATTATAAAACAGTTGTAATAAAACTGAAATTTTTGCTGATTTGTTAACTTCTAATTGAGGAATATAAAAAAAACACAAATAATCTTAAATCTGGGGACCTCCGAGTTTGAAAACAAGAACCTGATATGGGATAGATGAGCTAGAGTACTTTCCTACACTTAAGCTATAGGTGGATGCAATTAAAAATAAAATTAAATTAATACACAGTAAAAATTTTATAAACTTTTTTTAAAATTTTCTCTGCATAAATAAATGGCTCTATGGTAATATTTTGAAAAAATGTGTTTCTTGCTAAAAGAGTTGCTTTGTTTGGGATGTAATTACGGTAAACCTACTTAGAAATATTCATAAATTAATTTTTTATTAACCCATTTTGATGTTGTTTTATTTGGTTTACGAATTAAAAACTATTTATGATTTGTTAGAATATATAAACATCGGGTGTGCTATTTTAGCTCTTTATAACTTGTATAGCTACCTATGTCACGGAGAAACAAATATGATGAAAATTTGAGATGTAAGGGCACATGACATTCAGGGCTGTATCCGAATAGTCAAGTACACTTGACTTGATGCAGACTTGATAAATTTACACTTTACACGCACTTGAGATCGCTGACTGAAACAGACTTTTCGAACAGCAAACTATTCTTTACACACCCTTGAGTCTGCAGTGCTGCTTCCTACCAATGATCTTAGAAACTATTTTAAACACCATCAGCAGGGAATGAAAACGAATACAACGTTTTAATATCCATTCCTGCTTCTTTTCGTTAAACATTTCCAACACAACACAAAAACACTACAACAAAAGCAGTACCGGTATAGTTAAAATATATTATCACAGATAACAGATCACACATCACAGATCACATTACCCTAGCAGACGAAAAATTAAACAGTTGCCAGTCAAACTCCGCATCGACGGCGTGTCAAGGGTAACTTGCCGTCACCCTTGGTCTCAAGGGCTTGTAAGGGGTGCATCGACACACTTCATAACTATTCAGATGGTTCTACACTTGATCACGCGATTGCCAATGCAACTATCGAGTGAACATCAAGGGTCGACGGCGCGTGAATTAGACTATTCGGATACAGCCTAGATGATTTCACCTGAAATGAGCCTTCTATGTCTAAGAAAATGAAATATCAATAAATGTTTGGATGGGTTTACCTTTATTAAGGTGGATATTTATGCTGGTTCAGAGTAAATCCTGAGAATTATGGTTGAACAATACCCTGTGAAATAGGGGAGTCAAGTTATTATTGTCTAGATTTGCACTTGAATCATGTTAATATTTTAAAGTAGTTCTCTTTTAGGAGCTGAATGTAGTTAATAACATTGTTTGGTAGTGTTATTTTCATGAAAACTTTTTTTGCATACAAAACCTGGATATGTTAGTCATAATATAACATTTAATAAAAATATATTAATAAAGGAAACTAAGTAGGTACTCTGAATGCTTAATACTTAATTATTGCCTTGAGACTGATGTTTAGTGATATGTATTGTAAACTTCAAGAAAAATGTGGGTAAAAGCTTTGAATTCCTCCTCATCTTGAGATAGCCCAATCATAAAAAAATAATAGAAACGACAAAAGATGACAGATAATCTTTTAAATAATGTTAATAGAGACCAAAGAAGGGTCCAGTCCTGGTCTCCCAAGTTTGTTTATGATCAAACTCATCTACTCAGCAGTAAAAAAAACAAAATAAAAGAAAACGTGCCTCCTCTTTGAATTAATGATGACATAGTTCCACAGTATTGTCTTCACAAAAAAAAGAGCACTAGCTTAGAGCATTTTGAAAATTAAATCATAATGAATAAATACTATTCATTAAACTCTAGACCACTATAAAAAAACTATCTTTAAAATTCTTTGCAGTGTGTTTGTTTTTTCTACAAGAGTAAAGCTTATTCAAGCCACAAAAGCATGCTATGCTAATAGCCAACACAAGAAAGCAAGTGTCCCTAGCTAAACAAATAAAATGAAATTACATTTTGAAAAAGTAGACACAAATAGAACGTTATAATAGATTATAAGGTTTTAATAATAGCGCATGAAGATGATCCATTTACCAATTTATAAATAGCACGGTCTCAAAGAGAATTCCATTAAAATATTGTTTAAATAATTAGCACACTCACTTTATGAATGAGAATATAGAATAGTATTATTTTGTGTTCCATTATTGCTCTAAACCTCTCCATGCTGTACAGTATGCATCTTTAGTTACAATAATTTAGTCAGGTGGAATAAATTATAATATACCTAGATTAAATGAATATGCGTTTTCATCAATTCAGAGTGTAATATTGAGCTAATAATCATCGGCATTATAGTTTACTGTGAGAGGTATCACTGAATAAACCATTTGACTATGCGGCCGTGCAGCAACTAATTTAATTAAACCTTTACTTTTAAACAAAATGTAGAAACGTATATATTATTTCATAGCCTATATATCTATCCAACTGCCACCCCGCGCTTCGTTGTTAATTTATGTGGTGTAATAAATATTAGAGACTTTTATTTTAAAAGCCTATTTATCTGCTAGGTTGGTGGACTGGTCTCATTTGAAGATTTCTGATTTATCATTTTAAGGTTTGTTTCGCGAAATTGTGCTAAATTTGGCAACAGTAAATTAAATATTTTAGTAGTATAGTATAGTAAAATAGTGTGTATAATTTTCTCGGTTTATGTTGTTTGTCCGTTTGTGAGCTATATTAACGAAAAGGTAACTTGTATAATTCTTTACGTTTACACTTAACACTTTAATGATATTTGGAAAAGAATCAAAACTACAATAAAAGGATACTACATAACTTGTGAAATAATATAACAACAATCAAAGAATAAGGGTACAATCCTTATGCTAAACTATTTAACTTTAATATACAGTATTAAAACTATTCCATTTATTTGTATTGAGAAAATAACTGAATGCACATCTGAAAATCATTTGTATTTAAACTATGGCCGTGTCTGAATAGTCCGTCTAAGGGCCCTTGGGAGCCATGTGCACTTTAAAGTTGCAATGGCGTCGGCTGAAAGGCCGGAAGTGATTTTTAATGCTGTCTGAATTCTCTTAAAGTGTACAATTGCACCCCTTATGGCGCACTTTACTAAGGGGCACATACGACTTGCCCTTTATCGCGCACTTTAGTTAAATTAGCTTTTTATATTGAATGAAAGTAATATATATTTTGTGTAAATGGAATAAAACATTCACATAATGTTAAATAAAACTAGTATGGTTTGTTCTTTGTTTATATACATGAAGTTAAACGGTTAAATTTCTCTATCTAATGTGAAAATCTCGCTCAAAAGGAACTTTATTTACGAGTTAAAAGATCTTCAGTAAAATTTGTTTGAGAATAATACTTTACATATATAAGTAAATTAATTAGGGCAATATATATTTATATAATATACGTATATATTTAACAATTTCTCTACACATGCAAAAATGTTTGACATGCTCTTTGTGGTATCCCTGCGTACATCGCGCTCCTTTTGGCGCGTAGCTTTAATTTCTTTGTTTATTCAGCATTTACTCATTCCGGAGAAATGTTTAAAAACAAGAGATCAACATGTAAATTAAGTAATTTATTTTTGAATTCCTATAGGCCTATGTATTTATCTGGCAATATTTTTACATGCTTTAAAACAACTTGATATTAATGTAAGTTAGGCCTAGTTTGTCAGCTTCCCAAAAATTTTAAAGTTTATAAAACTGGGATAGGATTGACTATTTTTGGCGCACGTTTTCCAAATACGTTTTTTAACAATAACATAATAAAGGGGTTAAATAAATAAAAACCATAGCTTAACCTCATTTTACTTTTGTCTACTTTTGATTATAATGCTCTTTTTTTATTATGATTATTATTAAATATCATCAACGGTATACAATTGATTTTATTCTTTACAGGGGAAGTAGAACAAATCTTAAGGTTCGTAGAATTAAGGAAGATAAATGATAAATATGAATTTGCGCCTTAAAAAAATGTCACCATTGACAAAACACTATCAAAATTCATTATAGTTGCCATGGAAACGCATGTTTCAGAATTAGCCACCAGATGGCTCTAGCTGTACATTGATGTCCGAAAACTATCATGCACCCTATGTACTTAGGGGCGCCAGAAACTTGTTTTATTAAAGTGCGCAGTAAAGTGCACAAGTGCGTAGGGGACAAACTATTCAGACACGGCCTATGAGATGTGCAATCATTATTATTTCAACCATACCCTTACTATATTGAAATTAATATTATTTATTCACTCCACTCAACCATATTAGACAAAATTTCAAAATATATTTTAAAATTTATCTTAATATTAAAATTGTACCTTAACACTTAAATTACTCATGGCTTATTGCCCAGAGCCATATGTCATAACTTATTCATTATTTTAATATATTTGTTTGGACACAACCAATAACACAGAAGAACCTTAAAACATAAAATACACAAGTTAGCCCTTTTAACTTAGCTTAAATTGCAGTATAGGTCTTATGGAGTGTGCAGTTGCCAGATCTGAAATTTTGAGGCAGATTGATTTTTTTTTTATATTCCAAACGTATCAAATTACACAAAGTTTAAATACTTTATGGCCTCTATGCTAATACATTTAAAGTTTGGTTGTTTATTATTATTATTATTATTATGATTTATTATTATTATTATTATTATTATTATTATTATTATTATTATTATTATTATTATTATTATTATTATTATTATTAAATTAAACCCGCATTAAATACACATCACACAAAATCACCAGTGGTGAATAGTTTGGGGGTTTGAATTCTGGCATGTCAAGCTGTCCATGTTAATGCGTGTGCATTTTATTAAACAATTACCTAACTCATCCATACCTTATTAGATTGTTTATAATCATTTATGTAACCTTAGTTTTATGTTCGATAACAATATGATTAAATCACCAAACACCATTTAGGCCTGCACCCAAATAATAACACAAAAACAACACTAATATCTCACAACTGGTAGACAGACTTTGTAGGTAGGCCTACCTTTAAAAGAACTGTTTTTTTTTCCTTCCAAAGATTAAATTAGTTCACATTCCTGACTTATCAGTAGGGGGATTCATTGATGCTAAGCTCAGTAGAGCTATATTTAAATACTTGTGTTATGTTTGGCATCTTTGTTTTGAATATCAGCAACTTATAGGCCTACAAGTCTAAATAAAATAGAATTGGGATAGTTGCTAAGTGTTAGTGCACCAGTATTTGTCTGGAACTATGAAAATATCACTTGATAAAGACACCTTCAGAGAATTATTTTTTTACTGGGTGTACAGTATTTTACATGCATTTTTCAAACACACCAATTGTATCAACAAAACACTACTATACACACACACACACACACACACACACAAGTCTGTTACTAAGAAAAACAAAACATTCAGTTCCCCATATGAAAGTTTACCAATAATAAATCTTTGACCATGCCAGGAATGGAACCCGAGACCCTTACCTTAGTGGGGACACACACTATCAAATGTGGTAACCCTGACACAATTATTAACGGTGAAAAAGTATAGTGAGAGCGTAGCGTCTTAAGACCGATCGACCACCGCTGTAGATGGTTTCTTCACCCCAAAGAACAATATATATTAGTGTATAGTAAATTATTTTGTTGGATATATTTTCAAATATTTAACATTGTCTCGGCAATTACAACAAAATCCAGCCTGTTAAACTATACAAACAAAGAAGTAGCTTATATTGGTTTCCATATGAATGTAAAATTGACTATTTACGTAATACATGTAGCCAATATTATCAATTTTTATGGGGATGGGATGAGTTGACATAACTCTTCAGTTTTCAATCCTACAATAATGCTGTGTTCATCAAGATTAAGCAGTGTATATCGTGTTTCTCGCTTAGCAATTTTAAAATGCCACCACACATGAATGAAAGCAGCTATTGACCAGGTAGGGTTTTTTTTTTGTTTGTTTTTTTTTTCAAAAATAAATGTGAGCGGTACTTATAATTTCATTCCTTGTAAACTCAAAATTAAAAAAAAAGTTTCTTACAAGACAAATTTGTCATGGTTTACTTTAAATATTTTAAGAGGTATTATATTATTTTTTAAAACCTAGTGTAAAAGATATTTGTTTTGTACTTTGCAGGCATTGTTCATGATTATTATTACTACAGCCACCATACAATTTTTGGCTTTCCCACACAATTGGAAAGAGATTTGTGAAGTGACATATTTAGTACTGTACCATAACTCATAAAACTGAAACACAATCACAATGTCAATTTTCTTATTTTGTGAAAAGTAAGTAATTTAAAATTGTATTTGGTAGTTTATTTTGCTTTCATTGAATGTGTCGGTTAAGGTTATATAATAGAGCATGCTTATTCCATAGAAATAACGATTTATGTTCCAAAGCTTCAAAATGGAAAATCTGCTCAGTAGAAAAAAGACACCGCTAACGGAGAAACCAATAGGTTAAAAAGAAATTGTAAATGTCCATAAGAGCCTGTACTACAATTTAAGAGCGGAACAGCCTATAGAGGTGCTATGACAATGACACCTTAGTCAAATATTTCTCTTATCTTAAATGTAGATGCATCTTAAAGACACCCCGCCCCGATCTCCTGATTCGATCCACAGCGTAGATGGGCTTGAGGACGATATACTAAACCAACAGCTAAGCGATGAGGACGATAACGAGATTGACGATATCACTAGTGATTATGAGCCGGCAGAAGATGATGACGATATGCAAGATTTCGAAGATGGGTTAGATATTGTCACCAGCCCTCTGAGGGATGATGCCGAGTTGGTTTTCACTAAACATACTGGTAAGTTAAATATATATATATATATATATAAAAATTGAGCCCCTTGACCCTTACTGACAGTATGGTATTTAAATGTGGTTCGATCAGGCATAAAGTTGGGGGCCCTGGCTGAGCCATGATCATCAAGATATTGGGCTTCAGACAATGAACAACCATCTTTAATTATGTTGGTGTAGAATATTCCTGGATTCAAATCTAAACTTTTCAGTCTTATACACTAACACTTGGGCTTAACTCCTGCTTGTCTATCACTTGTCTGTGTGCCACTTTGTCCTCTTGTGTCAGCCAGTTTGCTGTGTATTAGTTTACCTACGCCTGCCCTGAATACGCCACAAACCAGAATGACTTAGTACCCTAGCAGAAGATTGGCTTACAAAGCCAAAAATATCCGATTTAATTATCATGTCCAGATTGTCATATTTCATTTGCTGAATTGAGTTTGGTTTTAGTTTCAAGACTTCCTTGTATCCTGATCCTATCTATATATCATTTAATGTTAATGAAGGCATGGCTGACCTTGAATGTTTCCATCTTTTTCCCACTCTATGCTTTCTCAAATCATTCTAACACAATCGTCTAAAACACTATTTCACACAGGGGCGTGCGAAGGATTTAAGGGGGTGTGCAACATATCAACTGAGTTTTAGTGATAATGACATGTTTTTTGATGAGTCTGTTAAACAAATTAATACAGATTTTGACCTGATCTAGTAAATTGACTTCTTTCCCTCTGTCACAAATTTGTCCGACTTAGCACTAATGTTCTGAATTTAGTATAAATATGGTACAAGAAAGGTATTTATTCTCCTTTTACCCGCTTCAGTGGCTGCATAGTCCAACAGACTAGATTGCCATAGACTAGGAGATCGGGGTTCGATCCCGGTTGAGTGTACTGAGGGTGGTTTTTCATAAATAGTTTTCCACACTCCCTTCATGCAAATGTGGGTACACATTCTCTAAATTCAACCTTTCTAATCCCCAACACATTAGTTTAATTAGTACATATGCGTATAACCTAAATGGGTAGTAAGAAGCGGTACAAAAAATACATATATTTTTTTGTTTTTTATGAATAGTTGAAAGCAGTATTTTGGTAGGTCTGGTCCCAAAAGGGTACGAAACTGGTGATTGTTTGAGAAACACTGATTTTAGAAAATACAACTTTGACCTCTTGCTCCCAATATTATAATGTTTTGTGAATTTGATTAATTTTTTTTTAATGTTGAAGGTTCTGTGTTTTGCTGCCACTTGGACCCCAAATCGGGCAATTTGGCAGTCACAGGAGGGGAAGACGATAAAGCGTATGTGTGGGAGACTCACACAGGAAACGTAGTACTGGAATGTAAAGGTCACAGGGTAAGTGTCCATATCATTTGTTGTGCGTTTTGACTACATCTTGAAATCCAAACATTTCCCTCAATTTTATTGAAAATTTTTAAATCATGAAGTAGTCAGTGAACGCTGAATGATTCTATATTTTGTTAACTTTCAAAAAGTAAATATTTGAATACCCTGACTCAGTCTAACAATATATCTGCCTAGGGCTTTAAGAGTCCCTGGAGGTTTAAATTTATGTAACTTGTATATTAATCACATTGAAATTTACATTTATTACTACCATTTTGAAATATTATTCTCGATAAATGTTGAAAAAGGGCACCTGGACATATGAATCTATAGAATACTTAAATAAACACACTAGTGGTCTTCCACCAAATTATCCAAGTTCATCCTATACCTAGAGTCGAAGGTCACTTGTTGACTTTTTGAACTAAAGCCGAAGCTCTCAGGTTTGGTTCTCATGCTCACATGTAATTTTTTCAACGTTTATTTAGATTAATACGATCTGGAGTCTGGATTATATGTTTTGCTTATAATTAGATTTGGTTAACCAGTTGATAGCCTTTGCACACATTAAAATGTGTTCTATATAATTTATAAATCTCACCGCTATTATGTTTGTATTTTTAAGTTTAAAAAAACACTTAATTTTTATCTTCTCCCTCTTTTTCTGCATATTTTGAATTATTCAAAATCTCCAAACTTTGCCATTCACACGAAGGGTTTATTAATAGCTCTTTACACATTAAAACATTAGCTTTTACTACCAATAGGGTATGCTAACAATAATAAAATAAGCTGCTTTATTATGAATTAACTCAATACACAACTGTGCACATTTTACCTCACTTAACTCTTCTTTTCTCGTTTTCTCCTTGCCTTCTCTTTTCCTTTTCACCATCTTGATTTCCCCTTTTTCCCACAACCCAGTGGAGCTATATAAGTTATTTGATTAACTCCTAATAACTAAATGAAAACTGCTAATGTTATATATATAATACTTAGAACCGGATCTTACTACCCGTTCAGGTTATACGCTGCTAGTGTTTTAATATTAGCTCATAATAAAATGCATTTAATGCCCTTAAAAGAGCATATAAACTTTATTTTTAAATTTAATATGATTAAAAATTAATTAGAGGTAGTTTTCAAAAACTCATTGTGTACACTGAGCGTATAACCCAAACAGGTTGTAAAAATAAATAAAAAATGTACACTCTCTTTGATGTGTTTCGCAATGGCTTTAATATATATAAGCTGCACCATAGTGGAAACAAGCAAGGTTAGCTTACTACTATTCACAGTAAAAAAAAAGCTTGTATTTTTATTATTTTATCATAATAATCTTTGAATAAATTTTTGAGAAATATTGTTTAAGATTTCAAAATACCATGATAGGATGTACCTAACAAAATATTTATTTTTGAGAAGTCGGCCCTTTTATCTTTGAATTAAATTCTTATGCTATTTTTTATCTTACCTTTTTGGACTTCTTTCTTCTATTAGCTGATTTGGTTTACAAGTATCAAACTATGAGCAGTAAAATATCTTAAAGGAATTTAGTTGTAACTATCCTTCAAGTATGGTTATAACTTTTTTTTTTTTTTCAAAATATTTTTCCAGTTAAATTTTACAGTAATGAAGACATGTACAAACTTGGAGTGAGGGTTCTACAGTATTTTATTTGAAAGGATCACCCGATCTTACAGCTACAGTATTTAATAAAACCACCATCATATATTCATACATCAAGTTATTTGATCTTGATAAATAGCATCAATTCAATTTACCTATAAAATAACACTAATGATATGGTGAAATGTGTTCAATTTTGGTCGCGAAAAAATGTTTGTATTTTTTAAAAGATCTTTCCCACCATGATCCTAACATAGCTCCAATATTTACAGGACTCTGTGACATGTGCCGAGTTTAATCACGATGGGAATTATGTTGCCACCGGTGATATGATGGGATTGATAAAAGTTTGGAAGTTGTCCTCGAAAATGCTTGTATGGGAAACTAGTGTTGGAGACTTGTCGGTAAGTTATCTTAACTCTAGTTTAATGGTAATATAATAACAACAATAACACAAAATGACACACTAGATTATAATCATCATTATGAATTGTTTCCATCCTGTGGCTGGGTCAACTTGTAAAATGCCTCCATTTTTATATGTCCTTTCACCATTCTTCCTCATTTACTCATGTTTATTCCTCTCACACTTGATGTTACCTGCTTCTCCCGTCTTTAAAAGGCATTAATAGTTTATTTTCTTTTTTTTTTTAAAAAAAAAGCTTTCAATTCAAATAAGGGCTACTACCAGACACTACTCTTATGAAACCTAATTTAAAACTTAGCTTATGCAAAATGCAGAAAGGTTATTATAAGCCGGTAAGGATGTTTAGAAGTGAACACTGAAAAGATTAAGTATATGATCACACAGAAAACACTAATACAATCGGAAGATGAATGTAATTACTCAGTCAGTAAGGGGTTGACCTCTCGCCTGTTGTCAAGAAATGTAAAACTCAAAACATATAAAACGGTAGTTTTACCAGTTGTTCTCTATGATTTTGAAACGTGGTCTCTTACCTCACATGACGGAAATAGATTTAAATGTTCGAAAACAAGATGCTTAGGAAGATATTTGGACCATAAAGGGATGAAGATACTGGAGAGTGAAGGAGGCTACATAATAATGAGCTACATACCCTTTACTCATCACAAGAAATTGCTAAGATAATCAAGTCGCGTAGATTATTATGGGTAGGATATATGGTGTGTATGAAAGAATATAGAATTGTGTTCAGGGTATTAACCAGCAAACCTAATCGAAAGAGACAATTGGAAAGACCTAGGCGCAGATGGGAGGATAACATTAGAATGGACTTGAAAGAGAGAGGCTGTAATGAGGTGGACTGGATAGAACTAGCTCAAGATCAGGATAGGGTGTAATGAGGGGGACTGGATAGATCTAGCTCAAGATCGGGATAGGTGATATACTTTCGTAAGCGCAGCAATAAACTTTCGAGTTCCTAATGCCACAGTGTAAGTAACTAAATATTGTTGTTTCATTTCAATGAAAGAACCTTAGTTTATTGACATTTGAGGGCAAATAATTGAGGTATTGATAATCATAACATTAAGTCACGAATTTTCAATATTTTTATTATAAAGCCATGAAAACATTTTTGTTTGAATTTCCCGCGTATCGTAACAGTGTGAACGAGTTGAATGTCGAGCCACCAACTACCCATGATACCATGCACTAGCCGTAAGTTGCCTGATTGTTTTTACCATGATACCAAGGATAAGGGTAATGATCGTCATTAGTTAAAGTTTAATGTTGCCTTTAAGTGCATTATATAATGTTCATCTGTTTACCGAGGGAATTTTTTGATCAAAAAGTCACTAATTTTTGTTTCTCCAACTAAGTAGACACCCTGTTATATTTTTTGTACAGTGGATGAAGTGGCATCCAGGATCCAATGTGTTGTTGGCCGGTGTGGACGCCGGGGAGGTGTATATGTGGAAGATCCCTAGTGGAGACTGTAAAGTACTTGCGGGACACGGCGAGAAAACGGAAGTGGGGGTCATCCTACCCGACGGTAAGATTTTTTTTTTCCTTGGTACACTGGGTTTTTTTAGCATCACATTTTACTACCTGTTTGGTTTGAACGCATATGTACTAATTACGCTAGTGTGGTAGGGGCAAGGAAAGTTTAATCAAGAGGATATATACCTGCCAGTTGCAGGGAGGAAGAATGGAAAACTATTTAGGAAAAATCACCCTCAGTACACCTGACCGGGATTCGAAGCCTGATGTCCTTGTCATTGCTATTCCAGTTTATTGCTAGAATGATGCCTTATACCTTATGACCACAGTAGTGGATGACAGTATAATTAAAGCTCAAACAAACTGCCTAACAGTCTGGAAGACCGGGTAAGATCAGGGAATCATAATATTCAATAAAAATAAAAGAGGAAAAAATACATAAAATGCCAATACAAATTTTACCAATCTCCTTTGCCTGGTTGAAAAGAGCTATAGTATTATTAAACACATGATTTCTTTTCTTTATTTTAGTCGGTAGATATATCAAAAGAGAGATAAGCCTACAAACATTTATTGAAATTAGCTCTTTCTCACCTTAATTAAAACTAAGACTCTGTATACAAATAAACCCAGGAAAACTTTGTTTTTACTGGATATATGCCTTTAAAAAAAATTATATTTGGTCTGAAAAAGTTAGTTGACATAGCAATACATTTTGAAATAAAAAAAATAAACGTAATATTGTAAAATGTTTGACACCTAAGCTCATTTGGTAGCATGGCTGATTATTGAGATGAGGAAGGGTGCACTGTGTTAGATTCCAGGCTTGGATTAAAAAATCATCATTGGGGGAAATGTGAGTTTTTCCTTTCACAGTGATGAATTAAGACCTTAGGGTTGTATGTTCCGTCCGTTCTAATGAACTTACGGTAGTTTATAATGCATATAACCTGAATAGGTAGTAAGACGCAGTGATTTAAAAAAAACTTAGTTTATAAGTTGTGTGCCACAGTCTTGATATAGTCAATTGGTCATTAAGTGCACGCTATTTACCCCAAATATATAAAAAAAAATATTGCTAATAGAATGCAACTTTATCCTTTTGTGTAGTGGTTTGTTATTTAAACGTGTGTTTTGTGGTTCAGGTAAACGAGCTGCTGTCGGCTACTCTGACGGAACTGTAAAAGTTTTAGACTTGAAAGCCATGACGGTGTTACATGAGGTGCGAGCTCATTCTGGGTGTCTCATGTGCATAGATTGCCACCCTGACAATAATCTTCTGATTACAAGTGGTGCAGACGAATTGATTATCTTCTTAAAGACTCAAAATGGCAAGGTAGGCCTATCTTCAGTTTGCTGTATTTTACCTGACCTTAAATACTCTTTATTATAGTATTTTAAATCCCCTTAAAAAAAGAGATTATTCTTTAGAGATGCTTGAATAAAAATTAATCTATAATAATAAAAGCCATGTGTAGAGTTTTTTCAAACCTCCCGATAAGGTACACAGCTGAAACTTCACACACTGATTAGCCTACTTAAGTTTTGTAATTACCGCCAAAATTTTTAAAACAGATTATTTTTTTCAGAGGGGTGCCCTAAGGCTATATTCACCACACTGCAATAATGTTGCTAAGGTTATATATACGATATATGTATTGTTTTGGAAATGAAACAGGCTATCTTTATAAAGAAAATCTGAAACTTGAAAAAAATAAATCCAGATAAAATAAAGTTATGGACACAAACTACACTCTTTTGAAAAAATTAAAAACAAAAAAACTACAGGGAACAGACTTTCTGTGAAATTTAAAATTGTACATGTTAAACACAGGCTTAACCTCTAGTTTTGTCATACAAATTGTTTTATAGCATATAAAAAATGACATATCTCAATTGTAAAAATTAATATAAAGCTCAAATGAATAATAAATTCACTAGCAAATTATTTTTCTATATCAAATATACTTCTTATTTTTGGCCTTTTTAATTAGGTAGCAAATCAAAGAAAATCATAGGAGAATAATAATCCCACTAACCGACCTCATGGTATAGGCACAGTGCAAAGTGCAGACGATATTTGAATTCACGACATGAGTGTGCAAGATGGCCACATTTTTAAGTTCTTACGGGGTAAATCCAGGCAACATCATGTTTACCGTGATCAAATACTCGAAATATATAAGAGGGAGAAAAAGGAAATTGGTAAAGAATGATAGGAACATGTAAAAGGAACACATAACATAAGAATTGAAATTTTGAATCAAATTCACATTTTAGTATGATTCGAGTTTGAAATCTTAAAGGTTCACACAAGCTTATTGAATTTAAAAAATAAATCCTCCTTCCTTGATTTGCACAGGTGGCAAGTGTCCAACGCGCCCGAGAAGAATCTTCTACTAGCGTGAACTCGGGGATCGCGGAAGTGGCTAGATTTTGCCAGGACCCCAGCTTGAATATTGCCGTGACTGGTGACTTGAAAGGTGAAATCAGCATTTGGGACGTCTCCAGAGAAGTAAGTGTGGTTCCATCTCGGTAGTTCTACTCTTTCGAGTACTGCAGGCAGCGAGGAAGACCACTAAACTGCTACACTATGCATTAGTGCTTTACTCAAACCATCTTTTGAAAAATCCGGTTCAAATTTCAGTCAGGTCAAAATTTCTCATTCTTAATGTTCGAAAGCCGGGTAGGATAAGACTGTTTCAGAGATAATAATTGTTTTTTGCTCCAGTTACTAATATAAACCCTTAACCTTTTTAAAAACCCGATAAACAATTGTGAATTAGAGGGAAGAAAGCAATGCTATACATCATCATCATCATCATTAACTGTTTCCAGCCTGGGGCTGGATTTGTTTAGTAAAATGCCTCCATCTCCCCTCTGTCCTTCCACCATTCTTCCTCCTGCACTCTCTTCCACTCTCCTCCTCTCCCTTGCACACTTGCTACTATATGTTCCTCCCATCTCTTCCTTGTGGTCTCTTTCCATCCTCATAAATGAAAGGCGAAGCTTGGAGGGTGAATTATTATAATAATGGGTTTGATTACTGTGTCTAGCTGTAATTTTTCAATTTATTCAAAAAAGACTCTGTAACGGCTGATCTTCGTAATTATAATAATTCATCCCCCAAGTTTCGTCTATCATTTATACTTAATTGTATAGTGTTGCTTTTGTCCATATTGATTATCTTGGCATGTACGATGTATTTATACTATTAGCCGTATAAACCCACAACAAATTCGCCGGTCACTATGGTTTAGATGATAGTTACTAGTAGCCGATGATATCCACACGTCTAACACAGACTCTGCCTCAAAAATTTGAGGGAAGAATGACCCTGAGCACAATACAATCTCTATATAGCTCAGACGTAGAGCATTGGCACGCTAAGCCAAAGGTCCAGGGTTTGATTCCCATATCTAGATGTCATTTTTCAAGTTATTCATAAATCACTAATAAGCTGAAACCTAGTTAACTATAAAATCATTTAAGGTAATATCTGATCTTAGAAATTTCCTTTTATTGACAAACAATCCTGTGTTAAAGTCTCAGGATATCATACATCAAGTGTGATTTTAGTTGAGGGTTTATTTATCACAGAATCCTTGTCAAAAAAAAAATCTTTGCAACAAATTAAACCTATATATTACTCTTTTTTTTTTGTCATGTTTACTCTTTCCACATTGTTTTTATATCTTTGATATCTCTTTGAAAAACCTCTTTAGTTTTTTAGGTACATTTTGAAATATATCATACAAGTTCATCCTCTTTTTATATGTTTTCCATCCACCTTTCCTGTACCTTCTTCCAAACATGAAATCAGTAAAAAAAAATCTAAAAGGGGAGAAGCACAATATGGCTTTAACATTGACATGTTTATCTTTTATTGTTTTTTATATCTTTTAAAAATACAAAAAATATTATTTGCTCCGATTACTTTGCTTTACACAGGCGTTGCGCAAGACTATATCTCAAGGCTCAGGTCTGACCAAGCTGGTGTGGGTGAAGAACAGTCCGATGTTCTACACTGGGGCGTTAGATGGAGTTATTCGTCTCTTTGATGCTCGCAGTGGAGATAAGCAGAGCACACTGTCGGGCCATGAGGGGGACATCCTAGACATCTCACTGGCATCGTTAGTACTATTTCTTTATTCACTGACCCGCCTCGGTGGCGTAGTTGGCTAACGCGGTAGTCGTGTTGAACTCCACCGCCGAGGACGGGGAGATCGAGGTTCGAATCTCGGTCGGGTGAACTGGGGGTGGTTTTTCCTAAATGGTTTTCCACTCTCCCTCCACGCAAATGCGGGTTCACTTCCTCTAAATTCAACCCTCCCAATTCCTAATCCATTGGCGTAATTAGTACTTAAGCGTATAACCCGAACGGGTAGTAAGACGCGGTGCTAAATATTATTATTTATTCACTGGATTATCAAGGCGGCCTTGACAAACGTCACTATGTCAAATATTTCGTGTATTAATTATAATAAGACAGTGTAGAAACACTGTACAATCTTGTAAAGGAAGTCAACCTGAAAGGATAGTTAAGTTAGTCCTAGATAGAAACAAACACACTTCATTATTCATTTCTTCGTACACTTTTACACTTCCTACTTCTTCAAAACTTCAACAATCGGAAATATTGCATTTCCGAAAAAGGAATATTGTATCGTAACATTGTTTTAAATTTTTGGAAATAGTCAAATCCACTATTTTACGAATCTGAATCTCCAATTTAGCTACCTTCAAATCTGAATCAGAATCTTGGATAAACTATGAACATAAGAAAAAATATAAATATAATAGAAAATACAAACGGTAACTAAATGTTAACATTCTTTCTTAACCCATACATTATAACATTCATACATTTAGTTAAGTGTTAAATTACTCGTCTGGGAACTGGTTAAGTTCATCCTATAATTATAATTGGTTCTGAACCATCAATAAGCAGTATTAAATTTCTAAAACAAACTTCACTTGAAAAATTGATAAAATGTGTATACATATATATATATATATATTTATATACATATATATATTTATATACATATATATACATATATATATATTTATATACATATATATACATATATATATATTTATATATATATTTATATACATATATATACATATATATATATTTATATATATATATATTTTAAGGATTTGAGATTTGAACCTGAAATTTTCTCGAATCCTCAACTCCCTAATATCTTTCAAGATTCGAGGGCCCATACACTATCCGCTTTTTTAGTATTATATTTTCAATAAAGTCTTTTAGTATGAAATCCTCTTTTTTTTTATATATAAGATCATTTATCTGGATTTCAGTTATATGTACTAACCTAGGTCCTAATTAATCCAGATAATTGGGGTTATACTGTATTTATAATATTTTTGTGTCCCTACCAACGTGTTCTAGCTGATACAAAGCTACTTGAAAACATAATGTGTAACTAGTAGAAATATTAGTGTGTTATAACTTTTATCTATTTCTTGCAGTGACAATAGCATCCTTTTGAGCGCCTCCGATGATCATACTGCAAGAGTTTTCTCCTTGGCCCCACCGGAACGATGACAGCCGTCTACACAATAATGTTTACTTCGTCATACCGATGATTCTGGGGAATTGTTACCTTTTGATGAACATAAATGTAACCAAATAAAATGGTATGCATGGGTTTTTAAAGAAGACTGAGGAATCGTTTTATTTGCTATTTTAATTGAGAATCTATTTACTTCATATTGTTTCAGTATTTTTGTGAACAAACTTTATATTTCCATTTCACATCGCGAATATTATAATCAAACATGGTTTCAGTATATATTATATAAGTTTTGTTTTTTCGACATGCCAAAGTTGGTGTGTTCAAGCACTGAAATTATTTTAGCATAGGCGTCTAGAATGTATATCCTATTTAAGGTAGAAGAGGTGATAAGTGATAGGTAGCAGAAAGTTCTTTATTGAAAAACAGTGACTGAAAGTCACTAGTGCCAACCTATTTGGAAATATTTATTGATAATATAGTATTACTTATAAAATAATAACATTTCCTCTTTCAGGAAGTTGCGTTGCGCGTTTCACACTCCCTCCTGACGAGTTCCGATAAACTGAAACCTAGGTCGGGGGATAGGTTGGTAACAATCGATTTTCTTCAAGAGGCAGCCATTATCTTTTTTTGTCCAGTGGCAGCAATGTAAAGTGTGAACTGTGTGCTTCTTTTCATTGCGAAAGCCATATTGTGTTTTCTTTTATATGTTTTTATCCACCTTATTTGTACCTTATTCCAAATATGTATAGCAAAATACAGTAAGAGTCTCGAAAACTCGACCTAATGTGGACTGAGATGGTATCGAGTTTTACAAATGAACTTGCATAAGATGCATGGGTACTATATCATATTTACTAAACAAGGATGAATTACAGTACAGTATTGAATATTATAGGTACAGTTGTACTGTACTGTAGCATTGTATGATACAGTAACAGTAATATATATACAGTACAATATATTATGTGTTAATATAATGGTGTATATACATGTGTAATATACAGAACTGCAGTACAGTACTGTACATATAATATTGTATTGATTTGAATAACACATTACTGAATTGGAAAACTGACAAACATCACAGCACAACTGTTCCACTCGAGTTACACAAACAAAGAGGTTATACAGTTGAATGGCCTTGGATTGTGATGACTGGCACCAACAACTGTATACGTGTGTCGAGTTAAACGGAATATCAAGTTTTGCGAGACTACTATAACTAAAAAATGGAAAAGAGGTTTTCCTTAAAGCGATAACAAAATTATTATTTCCGATTAAGTTGTCACTTTCAGCCAATATTTGCAATACAGAACCTTCTGCTAGCCGTCACAGTAGCTGGGGTATAGTTTTTCAAAGTTTCAAAGTCACTGTAAATATGATTTTCACCAAATAAAAACATGAGAAAACTTACTTTGAACTTGTTTGACAAGGTTATAGAAAGTCCAATTTTTTTGGTTTCAATATTTTTTCAAATGTTTTATGCTGTAAAAAAAATATGTATTTAACATAATTATATAGCTTTATATCGATTTCCACAAGTCAGGCAGGTTGGATTGGCTATTTCCTGAACAGTTTTGGGGGGAATACAAAGCATGCTTCGGCTTCTAACAGCTACCACTGACTCATTGCTGTTAATCTCTTTTGTAGACGTTTTTCTTCTTTGTTACGTAGCAAGCTTGGGGGAAGCAGGGGAGTGTTTTTTTACCCTCTTTTGGAGAGAGAAACAAGTTGGGTGGCACGCGACTCATTGTGTTCTATCTATTAAACAGTTATTTGTTAGGTTCAGTAAGTGAGAGAGCTTGAAATATTTAAAGAAGAACCAAGATATATTCTGCTCTACCATCTTTTGTGGTATGTAAATAGGGGAGGAAGAAAGTTGCTTGGCAAGGTCAACCATTCATGGATGATTAGAAAGAAGTTTTAAGGAGTTTCAAACGTAGAAAACATTTAAGGAGTTTAAAACCTTGAGAACATTTGAGGGGTTTAGATATAATGCCAGGATCACGATCAACCTAATGTTCCACAGTTTGTCCTCTACACTATCGTTTTTACACTTCAATGGCACATCTTTTTTCCCCACACCAAATCCCTTACACGCCTGTCAAATGAATCTTGCTGCCCCTTTCTTTACTATGCCCTCCTTGTTCCTACCTCATTTTAATGTATATCCTACCGCAATAGACTAGACTGCCGATGATGGGGAGATCGTGATTTGATTTCGGTCAGGTGTACTTAAGGTGGCTTTTCCTAAATGGTTTCCCACTCTCCATACAATTGTGGGTACACTTCCTCTAAATTCAATCTTCCTCATCTCTAACCCATTAGTGTAATTAGTACTTAAGCGTATAAGCCAAATGGGTGGTAAGACGCAGTGCTAAAGAAATGTACATCCTAGATGCTAAAATCTTTTTCAACTAACTCAGTCTATTTCATAACCAATACTTTTACCTAATCTGTTCTTCCTAGTTCCTCTTGTTAGTAAATGTATTCGGTAAATCCTTACTTTCTATAACTTAAAGATTTCCTTACAAATAGTCTATAAAGGCGTCCAATTTTAATCATTTTTCCTTGCCTCCTGTAGTTGAAAGATTTTGGTCTGGAAATACATCTCTGTTAAATGTGTACCATTTATAAAATATTTCTACCCGCTGTTACTGCGTTCAACTACAGCACAGAAAGCATTAATTACTCTAACTTATACCCATCCTTAACTATCGTAGTCCATATTTTTGGTTTCATCAAACACAAAGAACAAAAATAAGCTCAGATTTGAAGGAGTTTGAGGAATTATACCAATGTGTGTTATTTTTAATTTTTTTTTTTTCAAAGATTTAAATTTGAATTCAGATTTCATGAATACAATACATGGAAACGATTGGATCCAAACCAATCTTGAATACATAGTTGTGAACCATGACCCAGAAGAAGATGGTGCATAAATTGCAGACAAGGGTTTGATTCTCACCCAGGAGCATAATGTTTTATTTATCAAATTTTCATTATCTTTTTAAGTGCTGACTTAAAACTCAAATATCAGATTGTTTTTAAATTGCTGATAATAATTTGTCACTGGCATTAATCTATCCACGTTACAGATGATAAACGAATACAAATTTAAGTACATTTTAAAAACAATTTTTAAATTTAATAGTTCATATCCTCACTCAAGCCTGTAGTGCCTTCTTCACATATAATAAATAAACATGTTAACATAAATCGGGTACTGTCTTATATTTTACAGGTGGGTGAAGTAAAATTTCTCTTTCAAACATTACATTTATTTATATAAGGCCGGATGAGCAGTATATGTTGCTAGAGGTGGGAAAAGTTGCAGCGCATGACCAGACACGAGTGTGAAATTTGGACTTTGATCAATATCCTCCGCTACATATAGGCTATCTAGCATAGGAGTGGTGATAACTGATAGCTAGCTAAAGCTATCAGATCTACTCTCATATATCCATCCGCCAAACTATGATTTACAAGGCGATGGGTTGAACTGCTGTCACCTTTGTCAGTCAAAACTTACACAAAAAACACGTGTTTAGTTAATTAATTTTTTAAGCATTTTTATGTATATTTTTTTTTAAATATGATCTCATGAAGATAACCAGTTTGATGTTTCTTTTTTGTGGAAGTGGCCTCATTAGTTTACTTTAAAAATGCTTTCAAATGAGAGTTTCTAAAAGGTTGCCTTTTCTTCATAAATTACGATTGAGAACTAGACGAAATAAGGGCAGCTGGTTTCACACAAACCGTGGTTGATTGTCTTCATGTGCATGTGTTTACAGAATAAAGACCTTTTATTTTGAAACTAAAATGTTGTATGGTTCTTTCTCTGTCATAAAAACATCTATTTATTTTGGTGACCATTTATAAGATGATACAAGTAGAACTATAATACTTTTTAATTTATTATATCTTGTAGGATAATATCTCTTGTTTCCACAACCAAAAAATATTCTTTGTTCTTTCAAAAAGTTACAAAATAATTCAATTTTATAGTAATCCTTGAGGAAGTATACTGGAAGCGTTTATTAACATTTTTGATTGTTAATAACTATTTCCACACTAGTTTCTTTCAACCAATGTGTGCAATATTCCACCTGCTGTCAGTTATCACCATTTCTACTCTGGATGGACTTTATATCAACTTGTGTAGCCAGTATACAGCATTTTTTTAAAATAGCTTTTCAAATATATATCGGCCTATTCGAGCAGTGATGCATCCCTAAAGTTGATTCTTCCACCCCCCTATTGAGATACGCTTACTGTCCTATCTGACTCATTACAGTTCAATTCACAATCATTTGTCAATCGCTTCAATTAACATCTACTGCTTGTCTGGCTGTAGCCTGAAAGTGAGGAATATATCTTCATTTTTACACCTCAATTCATATAATGATATATATCAAAGATGGGAAAACTATCTAATACATTAATATTTAATTTTATTTAAAATTTAATACATTATTATTAATGTTTACTAAAAATGTATCATGTGAGAATTAAATTCAAAGATAAACTATTATAAGCTTTCCATAAATATTAACAATTTTCTTTAACTAACTGGATGCAACAGTAGACATAATTTTAATATGCCAGTAACTATGAATACAAAGTTTGTATTTATATACAACACAGAAGTACAAGCAAACACTTGTTTAAATAATTTTCGGTAGTTTCATGTAGTTATTTCAAATATCTTGGATTTTTCAATACAAGATAACCCTCCTAAAGTCTAACTTTCTTTAGTGGCCATTAGAAAAATAAACTTTCTCCATCCTTGATCTATAAAAATTATGGTACTTGCAAGTTTAAAAAAAAATAAAGCTCCATGTCTTGTGAATGTTTGTTGACTTGTAATTGTCACATTTTAAATTTTATTTTGTGTTCATTTTGTTAATTTATTTATCTCAAAAAGTATTGTTAAATTGTAATTCATTTAAATATTGTTCAGAGCTGTTTTAGCAGGGAGGGGCAAAGGGGTAAATATATTTGCTTACCCCAAACTACACCTTTTCCCCACCACCCTCTTTCCTCCTGGTGATACTGAAAATAATACTAAAATACAAACACAATAAAAGGAATAAAAGATTTTCCCTCCAGGTAGTCCCAAGTGTTTTTTGCCCATTCTACCCGCTAGCTACAAGCTATAAAACAAATCTAGCATTGTTTTTATTAATTTTCCTTTGTTTATTCTCTTGGTGTGATATTAATTAGGCTTATGTTACATGTGTATATATTGTCCAGTGAAGCTTCTAGGAAAATTTACTTTAAAAAAAAGAAAAGATTTTATCATCCTTGATCAACCTAGCCATACTCAATAGTGCATTGTACATTTGTAACAGCTCATTTTATGTTTACCTTTTATGAAGACAGTAAAGGGAAGTTATTTCAAAGAGCTTGAATGTTAGCAAAGTATTTGGATTTTAAACAACTTAACATGTCTGATTGGTTTTGCCCCACAGATGATGTTCTCTACTAAATACTAATATTTTGAATCAAAATGCTCATTTTTCTTATAGTGTACCCATATTTAGTTTGCAATAAAGAAGAGAAATAAATAAATATTTTCTTTCTTTTGTTCATTTTTTTTATTTCTTTTAATTCTCTAAACAATTATTTTTAACCGGAATTAAATCTATGTAAAAATTGTTTATTATACTTGAACTTAAAACATGTTACAGTAGCCACATGACTTATTTGGTGCTGACTGACAGCTGACAGCTTTGAAAAGTTACCAGACCAAATTATGTATCCCTACGCCGAACCAAATGATCTGCAAAAACATGTGTTTAGCAGCTGTCACTTCTGACGGTCAAAATTGAGGTATATACCTAAATGTTGACTGTCAGAAGTCAGCTGTGAGCTGTCAGTCAGCACCAAAGAAGTCATGGGGCTACTGTAGTTGGATGAATTGTAATATTAAAGATGTTTGTTAAATAAATAAATACAATCTATTTTAAATGTTGTCTTAAATGCTCATGCTTCAACCCCATTTATTAATATTATTCTTAGTACCTCATAAGTCTTACACCATAGCTCAGTCAGCATGTGTGTACTGAGCTAAGGGTCCCGAGTTCGATTTCCGGCATGGCCGAAAAATGAATTATTGATGAAATGTGAATTTACCCTTTCATAGTGAGGAATTAATGGCTGGTGACTGAATGGTGTTGCCTATCCTAATCTTAAGTTGGATTATAAGTAGAGACATATAAAAGGTGATGATATATGCTGAAAGCGATATTATTTACTTACGTATGAGTAGAATTTAAAAAAAACGAGGATATAACTATCTAAATTTTTTGTTCATATTGTGTATTTAGCTATTTATTTACATATTCTGAGAAAAATCAAATACAAACACGGACAAAACATTTCATACTTAGTAATCTCAAAATCAACATCATTACCTTAGTTTTACCAATAACAATATTGGAATAATGGATTATCAATTTATTTTTAGACCAAACAATAATAACACCCAAACATGTTGTCATAGGAGACTTAACAACTATCAAATAAGGAGAAAGGAATAAAAATAAAGAAGATATAATGTTGCCAAACATGACTGCCTGTAACAAGAGTATTATATTAATGTTCTTGCTTGGACCTAGCAGGAAATCTTTTAAAGGCTGAAAAAACAGAGAATCGAAATTGAATTTCAAGTATTTAAATGTGTAAAAGTAGAAATCGTGATTTTTAATGATGACCTTAAAAAAAACACCTAAATCCATGAACATACTTGTATATCCTGTCATCCCTTTTATACCTTTAAAATCAGCAAAAAAAAAATATATATCTACAAACAAAAGCCCTGGCGTAGCGCTATCGCCAGTGTAACCATGTTGAAAAGCATATTGGATGTCATGGTATTTGCCCAAATTACAAAAAAATTGTCTTTATTTAGGGAAAAACCTAAAACTTGTGTTATTCGTGTGAAAACAGAATTCTTGTAAAAAAAAATGAAACTAAGATAGGCCTAGCCAGCCGGTAGTGGAAAATATATGGCTTGAATAAAAAACTGATCCAGGCCACATGTTGTAAACAGTAAAGGTCGGTACACAACACTAAGCTAAGATTTGCTCTGCTAACTGGTTAGAAAAATAACTGACTATATATTTAAATTTGTTGGTTAAGCTATGCCTTGCCATGCTGTGCTATGTTTTTTGGGATTGCTGGTTGGGTGATTTTTCTATCTACCATCTTGAGCCATCTTTGTGCATAACGTAGCTTGGGCTCCGTGTTGAACAGACGCAGTGCTGGTTTGGTGAAAATAACCAAAGAAGTGTTGAAGTTTTGTTTTCAATTTGTTTCACGTGTATTTAAGTAATATTCTATTTAGGTTTTATATTTAATAAATGTTTTTATATTGAAATGGAAGCATTAATTGAACAAGTCAAACCTTCGCCTCCTGAATTTTCTTCATCTTCCAAAACATCTGCTAACAGCAGCATCATCTTTTCCTCTGTACTATCATCCAAGGGCGGATTTATGCAGAGGCCTAGTAAGCACGTGCCTACGGCGGTAGATTTTAGAGGTGGCAACTTTTGAATGACAAAAAATATATACATCTTTTTCTGCCAGTTAAAATAATTTTATGGCTTCATCGTGTGTGGGATTGTTGTGGTTTGTTGTATCTGCCTACCAACATAACAGGATATCACCTTAACTCACTGACAATAATCTTAATTGAAGGTCACTTATTGGATAAAAGGGATTTGTCTGGCATCATCGATCGATTCGCTCAGCAGAAATCAAGGTGAAATATTCTATAGACTGTTTTCATATTGTGTACATGCTAATATTTTATCTGTAATAGCATGTTCTACAGTCTGATGTAAACTTTATATTTTAAAATTATATACTATTTGAATTTGTGTGTTGTGATAATGTAAGAATATTTATTTCAATTTTTTAAAGTCTTTGCTTAGATTCTTAGTACATTTAAAACCTAATTATAATAAATAATAAAATAATATAAGCACTTTTCATCTGTCATTCCACTTATAGCACTTGTATATATGTTATATATGTATTGACGTATGAGGAGTGGTAGGGGGGAAACGGGGATTCAGAAGGTTAGAAACTAAGGTAGGAAAAGTAGGCGGCAAATAATAATCTAGTGCCTATGGGCGGCAGAGTCGTAAATCCACCCCTGCTATCATCTGAGCTCAAACAAGACATTTTGGGGAGTGCCATCATAACTAAATTTCACTGGAGCAGACCAGAAAGATACCACAGTGAATTCAAGAGTGAAAAGAGGGACCATTGCTTAGCTTAGCAATGAGTGTGAAACCAAACTAACAAAGTCTTAAGGCCGGTACACACAGAACGCTAAGCCATGCTATGACCTACAACCTCGCTCCCTATTTTTACCATTTAAAATATCCAGGATTTTATGGTTATTTGGAGTGTTCTGTATAACTTCTTGCTGGTTTTCTATCACACAGAAAAAGTAGTTGTTTCTATTAGTTTTGATAATGGTAACCCCTACCCCTATTTAAACAACTCTTACTTAGAAATTTAGAATTTAAGATGAATTATGGTTATCTGGAGTTGTCCTACCTGTCCGACAAATTTAAATTTTCAGCCACACCCAAAAAAAAATATTTTTTTTTTCGGTTTATAACCCACCTCTTATTTCCCAAGTCCCAATTACAAATTTAACCATTTCAACCTTTTTTTAAAAATTCATTTGAAGTGGTCTGCCTGCCGAATTTCAATTATTTTTCTTACCACACTGGGAAGTACATGTTCACTATTAGTTTTTGAAATTTTGAACATTCCCGCCAACTTTTCTCCAATTCACTCAGAGAAATTTCAAATTTATTTAGTTACAGTATCTAGAGCTATCTACATATCTGTCTGCCACATTTTAAAGGTTTTTCTTCTTCTAATTATAGGCCCCCATTTTGAAATTTCTCAAAATTAGAGGGGTGAGGTAGGAGTGTGAGAGTAATAAAATATAAATTAAACTCTGTAGTAAATAAATGAAGATAAAAGGGTGATAATTTAACAGATAAATTTTACAGGCTCAAGAGCAGACTTAAAATAAAAAATATACAATTACTATTAAAAAATACAAAAGCCATTACAACACTAAAGCTATATAAATATAATGGAAAAGGCATTAATAACAAAACGTTTTAAGAAATAATATTCATTTTAAAAGTGAGCAAATCTTTCTCCCGCCTTCATAGCGTTCAAAATTGGTCCACTATTACATTCCAAAGAGTTTGAGGAGGGGAGACTGGTGACAGGTTGGTGAACTATCGGCACCAAGTAACACACACAAACGTGGGAAAGCGGACGTGAAAAAAAGAGAGGGAGAAGGGCATCTGCATGGTAGGGGAAAAGGAAAGGAGAAAGGTGGTGGGGAGGGAATGTAGTAGAGTAGTAACATTACCCAACTAGCGAAGCCAACAAGAAGGCTCCTAACTCGCGCGCATTCTGCCGTCTGGTTCTGTTAAGAGTGGTTGGTGACGGTAGACAATGAACACGCACGCGGATTTCTTATTTTGTTTGTTAAAACTATAAAGTTGAAAGAAAGTATCTCTAATTTTCGCAAGAGAAGTAATGTGCTGTTAAAGGAAGACACGATCATGGCTCCTGTGTTGGACTGGGACATTAATTTTGTGTGTTTTAACTTCGAATCAGCAAGGATCACTAGCCACGTGCGAACTGGTTGAAGTGTTGCATCAGCCTATATGACACCGGTTCAGTATTTTATTTGAGTGAAACTTTTTCTCTCTCTCTTGCATGATTGTTTTCACTATCTCAGAGTTGAAAACATAACTTAAAAAAAACTTGTTTCATTTTATTTTAAATCGGGAGAGTTTTTATTAATTTTTCGTCTGCAGATTTCGTGCACATATGGTTGATCGATAATATTATTTTTTTTTAGCAGAAGAGAAAGGCGCTAAGTTTGTAATTTTGTAATAGTGTTGGTGAAAACTGTAAAACTTATGTTATTTATTTCGATGTTTTTCTTGAAACAAACTTACTCCAAAATAATTAAAGCTACCTATTTTTGGTTTTCATCATAACTATCAAAAAGACTGAATTAATTTCGTAAATTGTCTATGATAAAATGTTCCTTTAGTATAGTTATATAATTTATTACGGTACTTTTCAATTGTGTTACTCCCGTAAATAGTTAATTTATTCTTTTAAAAAAACTGCATTCTACTCTTTCCAACAATGGCCATTAAAAAAATTAACGCGTCGGCTTCGGAGAAGGAAGCTCTGAGGCCGAGTGGTTCAAATGAAGGCATTAAACTGAAGAAAGAATTGGGACTTTTGGACGGAGTGGCGATAATCGTAGGTGTCATCATTGGCGCGGGCATCTTCGTATCACCAAAAGGAGTTTTGAAAAATTCGGGCTCAATCGGTTTGGGACTTATAGTGTGGGTATTATCGGGGTCACTTTCTATGATTGGCGCGCTCTGCTACGCGGAACTTGGTAAGTCAAGAATAATATTTGGAAATAGTATATTATTAGTGTCATATTGCATGGGCATTACACAATTTATTTTCGCAACAAAGCTTTTCACTTTATAAAAAAAACATTAATTTTAAAGTTCGTGAATTATTTACATGCAAAAAAAAACAACATTGTATACATAAATAATTATATTTTGAAAGTATTGTACTGTGTATGTTGAGTAAACGCCTTACTCTTAGTTAAATTGTAGGCCTATTAAAGTAAATTAAAAGACTTAACATATGACACAACGAATCAAAATTATGAGTAGTCTACACCCCCCCTCCCCGAAATCTTATTGATAAAATATATATGGGCTTTATTTATGGTTCAAACAATATCAAAATTAAGGCACAAGTACAAATTAGGGTGCTGTGTTACCATAAAAAAAACACTTCAGATAGCTTTTAGAACTGTTTACCATTTAGAATTCTTTCTAGCCTCCGGCAATTGGTGGATGTGCTCACCAACCCCCACCCCCCAGAAATTAGTGGCTGGCTACGACCTTGTAAGGTACACTCTTCTGCTAATTACATTAATAAAATATAAATAGTAAATGCCTTAAAATTATCAAAAAAGGACGGAAACTAAGAAAATATGACTTGACAATCAAAAATTACGAAAAACACCAACAAATGACTTACAAAAAAAGGTTTCCACAACCAGAGGGTCATGAACACAATTTATTTACATAATATGATCACTGTCCGTGATAACAAAAACAAAAAAGATGCCATGCTATGTTATCAAACTCCGGGCCCTGGTTAGAATTATTAGGCTGCCTTCATAATAACGAGAATGGGACATTAGCGAGTTACGTTGACATGCGTTTCAACTAAAAGCTGGTAAAACACATCTTCCTTATCTCTTTTCCACATGAATTCGGTTGCATGACGGGGAGATCTAGGTTCGATCCCGGTCGGGTGTACTGAGAGTGTGATTTTTCCCTAAATGGTTCCCACTCTCCAAGCATATGCGGGTACACTTATTATAAATTAAACCTTTATCATCCCTATTAAATTAGCGTAATTAGTACATAAGTGTATAACCTGAATGGGTGGTAAGACGCGGTGCTAAAAAAAAAATTATTAAAAGGGATAGCACCACAAAGTTTAGGTGGGAGAAAAGCATAAGAAA
>CABFWB010000647.1:227051-250412 GCA_902151455.1 Timema bartmani | reverse complement strand
CATAGATTACTGTACAGATTGCATAATACAAATAACAACAGGCAATTAAAATTAAAAGTAAATAGTAGGCCCAAGCAGCGACAACTGATGAAACATCCCCCGCTGATAGCTCGGAAGTGGTGGGAGGTAAGACCTTCAAGAACCGTAGTCATTACTAAGGTAGGCTATTTTAGAAACTTTCCCTAGAGGGAGAGGGCAGGAATGCTCACATTTCACGCGAGACAGTGTCATTCCTGACATTCCTACAGTCAAAGACTATAAATTGATTGGGTTTTTTTTTTCAATTTTGGTCCGCTGTTTATAGAGATGGCTCTACATAAATATGCGTCTTTTAGAAGTGTCCGCTTCCAATTTTGGGAGGTTTTTTTGCCATAAGATTCCATGTTATTTAAACGGGGAAACGTAAACTGTCCTTTATAAAAGAAAAATCCGCTATTCAGAGAATTCCGTTAAAAGAGATTTCACTGTATTAACAATAATGAATGAAGACAATGTAATGTAACAAAATCCACGAAGTCAGCCTACAAGCGAGCTTTACCGACCGAATGACCGCTGCTTGTTGACGAAGATAGTGCCAACATTTGTAGATAGAGGGTGTCATGGGGTCGGCATAGTGAACCCTCCGGCCGTTAATCTCAGTTTTCTAGATCGGAGCCGCTACTTCTTCATTCCAGTAGCTCCTCATTTGTCCTCACGAGGCTGAGGTTGGCCTCGTTCCAGACGCACTGCCTCACAGAAAGATTTGGTATTACCGGGAATTGAACCGGGACCTCTGGGCCTGTAGCCATAAACTCTGACCATTAGACCACAAAAGTGGTTCAGTGCAATGTAAGTTTGTGTTTTTAAAGTTTAGTTAATCCTGTTAAAAATATCTCCTAATTATTATTCTAAGATTATTTTAGAATGATGGTTAAGACACATTCCATAACATAACATTTCTTGCCATTCTCTTAGGTAAATTAATGTATCCATCATAAAGTTTGATTATTTGTGTTAGAAATAATAAATACATTCTTATCCAAACTAGATTAGGTTCAACAAATAGCGAATGCCAAGCCATCATCAAGTTTGATATTTTCATGAATAACTATTATTTCTAGTTGGTTTCTTTTGTTATTGCTCTTTCGAGAATCTTAGCTCAACCAGTGTTTCTTCAATCGACTTCTTGCTTCCGGCAGCAGTTTTCGACTCCAGTTTCTTTGCTGATCAGAGCTTTTGGGCTCCCTCGTGTGCAGAACATAAAAATGAAAAGTTATTGCGTTTCATCTTGATGTGTCGTCTGCATAAAATTAATATTCGCGATGTGAAACTCCTGGAATTGCCCAGGCCTAGACATCCACAGCTATCTTTGTAGTCAGTTTGTAAGTCTCGTTATCAACTACTAGCGGTAATGTCACTACATTTTGTCCGAGGAACGAGCCTTGACTAATGAGGGAATGCTAAACCAGTCGTGTCCATTGGCAGTGGAACTGCAGTTCGACCTTGCTCTGTAGACTATAAGTATAACACCATTACAATACCGCAATTAACGTGTTGGCCTAGTTCCAGAACTATCCGCGGTAAAACGTGTTGGCCTAGCTCCAGAACTAGCCGCAGTAAAACGTGTTGTCCTAGCTCCAGAACTAGCCGCAGTAAAACGTGTTGTCCTAGCTCCAGAACTAGCCGCAGTAAAACGTGTTGTCCTAGCTCCAGAACTAGCCGCAGTAAAACGTGTTGTCCTAGCTCCAGAACTAGCCGCGGTAAAACGTGTTATCCTAGCTCCAGAACTAGCCGCGGTAAAACGTGTTGTCCTAGCTCCAGAACTAGCCGCAGTAAAACGTGTTGGCCTAGTTCAAGAACTAGCCGCAGTAAAACATGTTGGCCTAGTTCCAGAACTAGCCGCAGTAAAACGTGTTATCCTAGCTCCAGAACTAGCCGCAGTAAACGCGTTATAGTTCAGTAAAACGCGTTGTCTTAGTTCCAAAACTAGACGTGTTAAACGCGTTGTTATAGTTCCAGAACTAACCGCGGTGAACGCGTTGTTATAGTTCCAAAACTAGCGGCTGTAAACGCGTTGTCCTAGTTCCAGAATTAGCCACGTTAAACATGTTGTATAGTTCTCGGAATTAACCGTGGTACACGTGTTTTCCTAGTTCTATAACTAAATAGGTAAATATGTGGTCCTAGTTCCATAACTAATCATGGTAAACGTGTTGTCTTAGCTCCAGAACTAGCCGTGGTAAAGGTGTTGTCCTAGCTCCAGAACTAGCCGTGGTAAAGGTGTTGTCCTAGCTCCAGAACTAACGGCAGTAGACGTGTTGTCTTAGCTCCAGAACTAACCGCAGTAGACGTGTTGTCCTAGCTCCAGAACTAACGGCAGTAAAACATGTTGTCCTAGCTCCAGAACTAACGGCAGTAAAACATGTTGTCTTAGCTCCAGAACTAACGGCAGTAAACCTGTTGTCCTAGCAAAGCCCGCAGGAGGTTCCACGATCCACTGAGCTAATGGCACTGTGTGCTTGTGTGTGATGGTCAGTGACCGGGACATTGTGTTGCTAGCACTTGGCACGCCTGCTCGTCCGTCATACCGCCTGCACATACAGTACATCAACTCACTAGAGCATGGCGCATGCATTGTGCGGATTATTAGGAAAGACCTTGACGTTCGTAATATTTAGACGGTTTAAGAGCCGCCTTTATATTGATCCTATGCAACTTGTGGAAGGTTAGGTATACCTCAGTTTTAGCTTATGTGGTGCTGACTGACAGCTCACAGCTGACTTCTGACGGATTTGAAAAGCTACCAGACCAAATTATGTATCCCTACGCCGAACCATATGATCTGCAAAAAACATGTCTTTAGCAGTTGTCACTTCTGACAGACAAAATCTAGGTATATACCTAAATGTTGACTGTCAGAAATCAGCTGTGAACTGTCAGTCAGCACCACATAAGCTAAAACTGAGGTATAGCTGCCTCTATATAACACCAGTGTAAAGTGTGGATGGTTGGATATCGGCCACTATATAGCACCAGTGTGAAGTATGAAAGGTTTGATAGTCGCCGTTATACTGCATCAGTTTGAATATGGAAGGCTGGAGAGCAGCCTTTATATAACACCAGTATAAAGGGTAAAAGGTTTGATAGCCGCCACTATACTGCATTAGTTTGAGTATGGAAGACTAGAGCGCAGCCTCTTTATAACACCAGTGCAAAGTATGGATGGTTAGATATACGCCACTATATAACACCAGTGTAAAGTGTGGAAGGCTATAGGACTGCTACTATACTGCATCAGTTTAGTGTATGGAAGTTAGTGTAAAGTATATAGAAGGCTATAGAGTCGCAACTATAAGAACCAGTGTAAAGGGTGGAAGGCTTGAGAACCGCCACTATACAGAATGAGGACCATTGTCTAAATTGCCCAATGTCTACGGTCTCTTGATTTCTATTAACGGCGTCAACGTTTATTCCAGTAGTTTTTGTATTGTTTTTAAAAATTCCCCGGTTGATCGGCTTGGCTGGTGAATCGTGGAGGCGCCACTTTCACTTTTATCCGGGAATAGTGTTTGTGCAGGTTATCTTGAGCTATCGCGTGTTTGTGACTTAACGACCCCTTCTCTCGCGTGCGCGCGCGAACACAATAAGGCGCGACAACTGATTGGGCTCTCCGCAACTTGGAGCTAATCCAGGTGTTTCCAATATCACCTCCCCCCGAGGCCATACCTCTTTGTTTTACATTTATATTTAGTTGTAGTCCATCCCGAATAGTACCCATGTTTAAAACATGTTGTATTTGTACTTTGAAAGGTGCAACCTTCCATCAGTCGAACGGCAACCTTTTCCAGGGTACAATTCTCACAGGAAAGCTAGAAAAGCTACTGGGTATACTTTCACGTATTCATGCGTAAAGCTGCGTTCGGGTAGTAAGACGTGGTGCTAAAATAAAGTACATCAAGTCACATAATTTGAAGCTGTCATTTTTGTTAGATGATATCAACACCTATAAATTAATAATAATTATTTCAATTTCATATGCTATAATGCTGGCCAACAGCCACGAGACCTATGACAGGCCAGCACTGAAAAGTACACAAGTACCTTAAAAGCACACATAATATCAAAATAATCAATAGTCAATAATAGCTAACTAATGATACATATTGATGAACAATTACAAAGAATAGGACATAATTATTAATGATATATGATTTAAAAAAGACTTAAGAATAGTAAAAGCGTAAATATTTAAAAAGGTTAATAATCAAAAAATAAATCAAAATAAAGTAAATTTAAATATTCGAGGCAGAGCCGCTACACTCTTCAGGATAAATTAGCTATAAGGTAGTTCATTAAATAACTCTCTTGAGTTTGGCTTTTCTTTTATGATAAAAGTCGAATTCGACAAATCTGAAACTAGCGTTTTGGATACAACGGCCCTTTGGGCTCACCTTGTAAGAGTTGTTGAGAGAAAATAATTTTGGAGGATAAGAGGCTCGAGAAGGGATGTATACCTACATGATCAAGGGCAAATTTACAAATATTAAAAACAAAAAGGGCATCACAATGAAGTCTACGCGGAAAGATAGTTTGGAGCCCTAAGAGTTTTCGAATTCTGTAATAATCATAATAAATACTGTCGGTAAAGATTTTTATCAAAGCACGCAAAGACAAATTTTCTTTGAACATTTTCCAACTTGAGAGATGATGATGATGACAATAATAATAATAATAGTTAGGTAAAATGTTATCAATCTAGTGCGCAAAAAAAGTGTTCAATTTTTCTAAAAGATCCTTTGTATAAAAATGTTTCAGTACGTTCGGATGTTATTGCCCTCGGCGTTCACTTCCCGTCGGAACTGGGACAGCTGAACGGGTGGACTGGGCCGCTGTAACTACCTTAAACTAAAATAAAACTATTCACTCAATTCTCAATTATTATTTTTAATAAATTCTAATCAAAAGTTCCAATGAGTAAATCTGAGGGTGGCCAGAATACATCATTTGTGAAGACATACGTTGACAATAAATGAGGGTGACCTGGTGGTCTAGGGGTAAGGCGACGAACTTGTGTGCTGGGTGTCAGGGGTTCAATCCTCGGTCCCGGCACAGATTTATCTGATTGCCAAACCCTTCCTTCACCTCTGACAAGACGTGTATTTCAACTAACAATCAACCTATCATTACACATCAGCGTAAGTGCCTATACTCCGAACGGGTAGCAAGACGTGGTGCTGCTAATAATAATAATAAATGGGAACCCGTCCTGCTCGTTGTTTCTTGTTGTTTATAAACAATCTCTTCAGCTAAACAGTAAAATCATTTGTTTATTGAATACTGACTGACTTTTAATAGCTTTGTAATCTACACATCATTTTACAAACTTAAATATATCAAAATTAATACTCTCGGCTATTGTCTAACAATTTAGAAGCATTTTTGTTCATGTCAGTATAAAATAGGAACTAATGACTTATGATTAATGAATTGATTAGGGACGTAGATATCGATAATTTAGCTTAAATGACCACGGGATTAAATTAACTAAAAATACTTCAGCTCACACTGAAACCTAGGTTCAGGGATATTTATGAATGTTAACATTCCTAGTCCCCTGGTTGCTAGGAACCTGCCAATCCACCCCCGACAGCTCAGCACACTTCAATATTATCATTATAATTTAAAATATTTGTGGTGGTCTGTGAACTGAGTTACCAGGCTCTCAACTTTATCACTCGGGACCAGTGAGGGTTGAAGGTAGTTAAACAAGCTCTCAACTGTGTCACTGGCCCAATGAGGGTTGAAGATAGTTTAACAAGCTCTCAACTGTATCACTCTGTACCAGTGAGGGTTGAAGATAGTTTAACAAGCTCTCAACTATATCACTCTGTACCAGTGAGGGCTGAAGATAGTTTAACAAGCTCTCAACTATATCACTCTGTACCAGTGAGGGCTGAAGATAGTTTAACAAGCTCTCAACTATATCACACTGGACCAGTGAGGGCTGAAGGTGGTTTAACAAGCTCTCAACTGTATTACTGGACCAGTGAGAGTTGAAGGTAGTCTAACAAGCTCTTAACTGTATCACTCAGGACCAGTGAGGGTTGAAGATAGTTTAACAAGCTCTCAACTGTATCACTCAGGACCAGTGAGGGTTTGAGGGTTGAAGATGGTTTAACAAGCTCTCAACTGTATCACTCTGGACCAGTGAGGGTTGAAGGTAGTCTAACAAGCTCTCTACTTTATCACTGCTGACTGCTCTGGCCCAGTGAACTATTAAAAATGTGTGTATGAGGGAGGGGAAAGGGAAAATCCTCAGAGACCGGCTCGGCACGGCCAGGTTTCTGCTCGACACGGAGCGGTCATCATGGAGGGGGTTAGCAGGGGACAGTCAACCAGTCAGTCTTTCTTGAGAGCTCGAGGTAAACCGACCGTTCACTCGCCTGGGGTCGAAACTCTCGTGTTTGCTTGGACTAATGGCGCGGTGATAGCGAGTCTTGTGTCGAACCCGGGTCCATGTGATCGAGCGAGTGACGTCACAAGCAGGGTGAAGCTATGGTGCGATGCTAAGTGCCGCGACGGCTGCGGCTCTTCCCCATCCTGGGGTGGAGTGTCTGGACCAACTGTTCTTACTGCCCGAGAGAGTCCTAGGGATGGATAGTGCTCAGCTCCACCAGGACCTGGCGGGGCTCCAGTTCAGTGCCAGACTGCTGCATTCCGCGCCCAGAGGGAACGTCTGGCTCTGTGAGTATCGTGCATCTTCTATAGTCTATAGACACTTCATGTATCTTCTATAGGCCGTTCATTTATCTTCTATAGGCCGTTCATTTATCTTCTATAGGCCGTTCATTTATCTTCTATAGGCCATTCATTTATCTTATCTTCTCTACGCCCTTCATGTATCTTCTATAGGCCGTTCATTTATCTTATCTTCAATAGGCCCTTCATGTATCTTCTATACACACTTCATGTATCTTATTTAATCCCTCTTCACACCCTGAACTCGCCTGCTTCAAGGGCCCCAGATGCATCAGAAACGTCTGTATGTTCTCTGGTTCGAGAGGTCGTCCAAGATGAGCCGTGACTTGCCTCAGACCGGTTTGGAGCCGTGACTCATGACTAAGACTCGGATATAACTTGTGTTTACTGCCCCGCCCAGTTCGTTTTTCCAACTAGACACGCCCTTAGGATGGACACGGCTCGGGGGTGATCCTTCTCGTCGCCGCCATCAGTTGTGTACGTACGTGAGGATCCCGTCTAGTGTGCAAGTCACCACCCTCAACTTGCCCCACATGCAGTGTAGTGTTATGTCGGTAGCGAGGTCACTAGGTCATCATTCACGGCAATTACCACTTATTCCATGTCTCCTTGAGGCTCGTGACGGGGCCTGAGCGTAGTCCCAGTGCTTCTATCCTTACACCCTTCTTGTTACACCCTTACACCCTCCCTGCTACACCCTTACACCCTCCCTGCTACATCCTTACACTCTCCCTGTCACATCCTTACACCCTCCTTGCTAAATCCTTACACCCTCCCTGCTACATCCTTACACCCTCCCTGCTACATCCTTACACCCTCCCTGTCACATCCTTACACCCTCCTTGCTACATCCTTACACCCTCCTTGCTACATCCTTACACCCTCCTTGCTACTGTAGTACACCCCTACACCCTCCCTGCTACTGTAGTACGTCCTTACACCCTCCCTGTTACTGTAGTACGTCCTTACACCCTCCCTGTTACTGTAGTACGTCCTTACACCCTCCCTGCTATTGTAGTACGTCCTTACACCTCCCTACTACTGTAGTACGTCCTTACACCCTCCCTACTACTGCAATACGACCTTACACCCTCCCTGTTACTGTATTACGTCCTTACACCCTCCCTGTTACTGTATTACGTCCTTACACCCTCCCTGCTACTGTAGTACGTCCTTACACGCTCCCTACTACTGTAGTACGTCCTTACACCCTCCCTAATACTGTAGTACGTCCTTACACCCTCCCTGTTACTGTAGTACGTCACCGCGACTAACAATATCCAAACAGTTTCGATTTTTCACTAGTATGACATTCACTCCACTAGTTAAATTTAGTTTTTTAAATCTCACTTTTCGGTGTTATTTCGTGTTTATTCAAAATTACATGTTATCTGAGTTGTTTAAATATTATTTACTTATTGAGACAATGTATACAAAATTAAAATTTATTATTGAAACCTTAGATATTTGCTTTAAAATTCTTTGTAAAGTTTGTCTGCGTATTTCACAATTTTATAGCTTAAAGTTAGCTTACATTACAGCAAAATACTAGTCAAATTACATCATGATCAAAATGTCTGCTTAATTTCTTCTTACTTTTTTTTTGTGTTGTAAAAGCGGTGTTATTTCGTTTTATTTAGCTTTTCAAAAACATTGTAAATCATCTAAAAACTATCAAAGGAAAAAGTACTTGATTCCATCTTTGTATGGCACTTTTTGCTTTATCGCGGCTCACCATTTTTACGGGGCTCTGCCTATAGGTAATCTTTAAAGTGAAATAACTCTGTTACTAAGAATCCTATCAACAACAAGTATGTTGCTGTCAATATTTTTAGTGGAAAAGATGGAATTTTTTTCGGAACGAAGTTGAATTTGTTATTTTTTAAAGCCAATTTGAAGCTCACACACCCCAAATAAACTTTATTAGCTGCGCACTTACCTTTGACGTTCCAGGTATATCGATAAATCCATAAAATACACTCAAGAAACAAATCATTATTCCACAAATCCTAAAAAAACATTAAAAAAAACTAATTAAATCCACACATTATGAATCAATAGAATACTCTGTGTCACCTAACAATAAACTCTTTCAGTTTACTGGCATTATTTCGCTAAATAAATTCATTTAAATATAACAGAAAGGATTAGCAAGTGTGTAATTCTAAAGAAAACCAGCAAATAACCGTCTGTGTTCCATGTTTGCACACGCCACCAATCCGTTGAAGGAATGCCCCCTCCCCTAATTTACCAACCACCCTCTTGCGATTGGTTCTAAAGTAGCCCCATGACTTCTTTTGGTGCTGACTGACAGCTCACAGCTGACTTCTGACAGTCAACATTTAGGTATATACCTAAATGTTGACTGTCAGAAGTGAGAGCTGATAAGCACATGGTTTTGCAGATCATATGGTTCGACGTAGGGATACATAATTTGGTCTGGTAACTTTTCAAAGCCGTCAACTGTCAGTCAACACCAAAGAAGTCGTGGGGCTACTATAACTTCCCTCAAGGCAGCATCTGAACATTACCTAGGGTCAGGGCGCACCCATTCCTTGATATGACACTGGCCTCTATTTACAATTATTTACTGAAGAACGCGTTATTTATACTTTAGAGTGTTATTTCCATGAATTGAGACTTAAATACATTCTGAGAACAAAACAGTTTAAAAATTAATATTTGTGTATTAAATCTTAAATGTTCCAACTGTCGCACTAGAGTCTAATGCGACATGATTAGACCGACAGATATCAACCCCCCTCCCCCCCAATAAACCCAAACTCCCCCTGAAAGGCTGTAACGCCCCCCCACGCTGGGAATCCCTGGCTAGTCCAACACGAGAGAAGTGCGTTAGACCTAGCGGCCACCGAAACGGGTTTTAATTAATTTAAAAAAATATTAAAAACTCCCGGCCTCTAGGTGCACATGTTCGTGTAAAATTGTTAATCATTTTTAAATGTCAGCCCTCTACGTGCGGTAGATATCACGTTTTTTTTTAGTTTTTTTTTAGCACCGCGTCTTACTACCCGTTCGGGTTATACGCTTAAGTACTAAAGACACTAATGGATTAGGAATCGGGAAGGTTGAATTTAGAGGAAGTGAACCCGCATTTGCGTGGAGGGAGAGTGGAAAACCATTTAGAAAAAACCACCCCCAGTTCACCCGACCGAGATTCGAACCTTGATCTCCCCGTCCTCGGTGGTCTGGCTCAACACGACTGGCGCGTTAGCCAACTACGCCACCGAGGCGGGTCATATCACGTATTGCTCTCAACAGACAAACAAACTCTTCATTTTTATTAATATAGATAAATCAAATAATATATTTTTGTAGATTGCCAAACTACTATAAAAATAAGTGTTTATCGCACTCCACCATATTAGCTAGTCCAGTAATGTTTGATAAAAGTTACCAGCAAGATAACGAGGTAGGTTTTGATAGAATTTTGTCTGGTTGCAACTATCATCCCTCCCACCATGTCCTAAACAGGGCGGGGGGGCTTCCTGCATTATCAACGCTAATGGTGTTTGGGGCAATGTAGTTTCAATATTGATTTCAGATCAAGTGTTATTGTCAAACATAGTCTTAAGGCGGTCGCCTCGGTCAGCGAGAAAGTATCAATCGCTGTCAGGTCACACGGCTTAAAATACGATGGTCTGTGTCGTTTTGTGGAACTGCTTATCTATTATATCTAAGCTTATACTACCTTTCACCCTTCACCTACAACCACCCTTTGTCATGCCAATAAGACAGAGGGGGGAGAAAACAACGAAACATCTTATTTCAAAGTAAGGAGGAAAGCTCGCTACTAGTTCGTAAATATCTTCATTTTCTGTTGTGAGCCTATTAATAAATTACTGTATTTGTTAGAGGAAGGCTACATCCCGAGCTCTTGTTCCTCAAACCTGGTCTCATAGCTCCGCAAATATGATTAAAAATTACGTTGAAAATGAGCTAATGTCACATTTTCACACATTTGTTTATATTAATGCATCTCAAAATATAGGGTTTTTAAAGAAAAAAAGCCCTGTTGGAATGTTTTGACTTAATTTTGGCGTGAGCCATATTTTTAAATATTGCGTTAGAGCTGAACGTCTGCGCGGTAATTTATCGCTTACCGAGGCAGCGCGGCGTCGGGAATTTGGTTCCCAAATATTGGGTATATTTTTGTTGTTAAAAATACCCCAAACTAGTTCTAGTGCTTGAACATGGTCTAGCGTCAAGACACTCGGAACAACCAGGAACATATATTAGAAGGGTGGGTTTTAAAATAAACCTAGAATATGTAGATTTGAGGGGAAACTAGTGAAAAGAAGGTAAGTTTGAAGTGTTCTAAAGGTGTCAAATTTGAAAATACGTAACAACATTGTCGGCGTATCATTAACATTCTCTGTTAAAAAAATTACTAGCATACTTGTTTGCGGTCAACATTAAAATCATTTTTCCATATAGTACACGTGCTATTCTTTAGGTATTGGGTAATATTTACAACTTCAGACACATGATTTGTATGAAAGTAATTTAAATAACGTTTGTAACGGTCCGTCCTATCCTTGGAGTTAACCTTCGCTCATCTAGAATGTAGTTCCACGCTACACTGCTAGGTTGCGCGACTTAGCGCTCCAAGTGTGTGATTATGGAACTAACGAAATCTTCTTAGTTTAAGAGAGCGCTGCGAGATGTCGCGCACAGGATAGAATTAACTCATACGTAAACTTCCAAACCAGAAATTTGATTTTGTCTTAAATATTTTAAACTTTTTTAAAAGAAAAAAACTTGCTGTGTTCATTAGTTGCAACACATCTTCATAACATCTTAATTGTTACAGAGTATATCCAAATGCATACCTAAGTTCTATCATATATCCATCCACCCACTGTAGTGCATCAACAGGTACATGCTAAGAGTCTGTTCATGATAGGTTTTTTACCTGGATGACAGTTCAAAAATCATATGTTTAGGTTTTGGGTTGCCAAAACTTGTAAAAAATTACTGTTTTGTTATAAATGATAAGTTTTTTAATTATGTTATATTTTACATTTAAAATAACCTAAACTTAAGTTTTTTCAAACAATTTCATTACTTTTAATAATTTCTTTTTACCCAATTCGAAACAATATTTTAAACTTAATTGAAAGTACGTATTCTTCGTTTTGGAATGTTATCTATGATGTGTAATATAGTGCATATATTAGTACCTTTTAATACAGGCATAGCATTTACTTGGAAAAGAGAAAAATACTTGTAATTTTTGTATATAATGTATAATAAATTATTTATGATTATTTTATCATATTTCAAAATATTTGACTGAATAAAATATTTTTATCCACTGCGTGGGTGCATCATTGTAAAGAATTTGTTTCCGTCATTTTCAATCACATGGTTTAAATTCGTCGGTCGCCATTTTGAAGCTATATTCATTCATTAAATCTTTGTAATGATAATGTTTTGGACCCCTCTCATATATTCAAAAAGTCATGGATGAAATGTGTTTTTCTTTCAAGAACTGTATGTAAAGTTTACTTTAATACTTCATCCATGGAGAATCACGCGTTTTCAGAAGTAATTTAAATACACTACGTTTTAAAACTTTCTTTCTTTAGATGACTCCCTCTCTTCTATTTGAAAATCAGGTGATGGGCTGGCTCCCTTTACCCAATAGGAAACTAGCCTTCACAACATCAGGCTGCCAGGAGTTCTTCTATTAGTTAGTTTTAACACTGATGACAAGGGGTCCAAGAGGCAAGGGGTAGGTCATATATAAGCCGCTTGTGCGTATAAATCTGGACAGAAAACATATCACACAGAACATTATTAATAATTCAGAGAAAATCTCTGTCTGTAATCGCACTAGCTCAGGCTTTCTGCGTCAATTCGTAAATAAACAAAACTGTATCAATGTCAATTTTATAATAATAAAAGTGAAATTAATAAAATAAATCGAGTACATGGTTAGATCTCTATTAATTTCGACAATCAACCAATCACTAATCCTACAGTGAGAAACCTAAACCAGATCGTCATAGCCGTGTGATCACAAGTGCGTAGTAAGGCATTAACACGGCGTCATCATACAACCCGGTATCGTTTATAATTACTGCTCAACAGTAAGGCATACAAGGGTCCACATCTGCATCATCATCAGTATAAAAACCGGTATCACTATAATTGGTGACCAATCGCAGGGCGAACCACTAAAATGTTACCACTCCTTGCCCTTAATTACCAGAAAAATAAACTTCAGATAGCTTCTAAGAGGCATTTCAGTTTCGGAATTTTTCTTAGCCTGCTGCATTTGGTGTACTACGGCCTTGGAATAACACCTAATTTAGGTACGTAATACATATTGAACCAGACGTCTTAAGGTGGGGGTGTAAAAGGAACGCGAGAAAAGGTTAATGTTTTTGCAGTTTTTATAGCAAAACTTTTTTGACCAAAATAAAAGAAAATATTTTTCCAGTAAATAGAGTTTAATTTTCTTTACATGGTGATATTAACAGTTGTTGAATATCTGTCATAAACATAGCGGCATTAGATGAGAAACTTTTTAAATGAAGACAAAGAGTTGTCATTAAATTCCAGGACACCCTCGACAGATATTCAACAACTGTTGATATCACCTGTCACCACGTGAAGAAAATTAAACTCTTATGTTTTTACTAGAGCAATATTTGATTTGTTTTCACCAAAAAAATTTTTGCTATAAAAACATAAACCCAACCATTACTAAAATTGTACATTTTTAAATAGTCGAGATTCAAACCATCTCTAATTATTTTATTGTTAGATCTACTCTTTATAATATCATTCAAAAGTGTCATCTGCGGATCCCATGACGTTATGAATCCGTGAAAAATAGAGCATTTTTTTAGCTTTCGGATAAGGTTCTTCATTTAGCAAATTGAACTATCTTGAACAGAGAATGAGGAACTACAATGCTCTCGGTCAAGATTTGCCCCTGAGTCTTCCACACCCATATTCTAGCTCTCTCTCTATTACATTGCCGTGACCTTGAGAAACTTCGACGGAACATACCATCTAAAGTCGATTCGTGATTGGAGAGGTGGTAACTGGCAGCTAGAAGAAGATTTGTATTGCAAACAAAGACTGAAAGTCACTAATGTCGAACTATTAGACAAATAATTATTTACTATATTATTAATAAAAAGTGTTATCAAACTAGTTTAATAATACTTCCTTAAGGATTACTATACAAAATATAACTAGCCTTTTAGTAACTTATCGAAAGAACAAAATATATTAATACAACTATTATGTTTTTTGGTTTTACAGTTATGGCAGCAAGAGATATTATAGTACACAAAATAATAAATTAAAAAATATTATATTTACGCTTGTATATCATTATTACTGGACTTCAAAATAAAAAAAAAATTGTTTTTGTAACTTACTCAACTCGTGTGAGCTAAACTATTGTTATCCTTTCGGGATTAAAAAGTAGAAAACGCTCGATTTTTTTTTAAGGTGAGGTGGAAGGAAAACTCAGCCAGGGTCAGTATTTTGACTTCCTCACATCTCTCGAGTAGAGGAAGTATTATAATCGTAAAAAAATTAACTAGAGATTTAGATGGATGTCTACGGTTCATGAAACCCTGAACCTCAAAAAGTGTTTTTTTTCAATGTCTGTCTGTAACGGGGCCTAAGCCAATTTACTGATCAGGCTAAAACTTGATATCTAGGGTTTTCAAAAGGTCCCTCAGAGGTTTATTCATTATTTTTTGTACTATCTATCTAATATTAAAATTAAGGGTGGGGGGAAAAAATTGATTTTCTCAAAATTTGTTTTAACAATTTTCATAAATTCTCGTATTTTTCACTGTTTAACATTTCAAACAAAATGGAGATTCTAATTTTCTCTTTAAAATTACTTTGAGGGCACTCTACAAAAGCTGATGCTTCAAATTTTGATTATGTCCCCGCAACTCTTTGAGATACATTTATCAGTGTAAAGTTGTAGCAATTACTATTAGATATAAAAACACCTTTATTTGAAATGACATTTTATAAAACCAACAGTTTCTTAGATATTGGCAAATATCCTTTTTTTAATCGAGGGCTGGGAAATGTCATGCTCTTTGGTGAACAAAGACACTACTTTTCCCTCAATTTGTTTCTGTAACAGTGTATATTATTTCACTTATACTCTTTGATGGAATGTTTCTGCAACAATGTATATGGTTTCGTTTAACATATATTACTAGTTTTGAGTAAATATCTCCATTTTTAGATAAAGGAGCACTGTACTATTTTTTTTCAGAGTTTTTATAACTAAAATGTTTTATTTGCATGTATGTTATTAGTTCCTGTGCCCAGGCCTACAGCTCTAACTGTTTGATGGAATTTATTCCAACTTGATCTTATTTATTTGGTCAAAATCTTTAGGCGAAACAGTGATTTTGATTTTAGTTCCAAAAATTAGGGTAAATTACTGAATATTTGATTCGTGAAAACTTAAAAATGACTTTTAACAATTTTATCCCAAAATTGATTTATGTGGATTGTTTTACTTCATGATAAATAAGCGTTTATCTTTTTTTTTTCTGAAAATAGTTAACTCTGGCGTAGTTTACTTAAAACGTTTTTTTTAAAAATTTCGTTCCGAGTAATTTTAATACAAAAAAGTGTGTAGGATTGGGTCGTACCATTTATTTATGTCTAACGTTATAGCTATTAATAACTTAATACATGTAGCGTGCCGATGGTGGGGGTTAAGTTGCACCATAATCTAGGTAGTGGACTACAACTCCCGAGAATACGCACCGTTCGTATTTAGGCTGGCTCGTACTTCGCCCGGCGGGTACCACCCACGACTCGTAACACTCACTGCTGTAGTTACGTAGTCTCCTAGTCCATCTCTGTCCCTCGATTGTCTCCTTGATCGGCTTGCTACCCTCTTCTCAGGTATCTCCCACCCAAAGACACATTCCTAAGCCACAGTTTCCATCCCTAATTAGTTCTGCCTGGCTGACTCCCCGTTGCTTGGAATGTTTGATCTTTGCACGTCACATATAAGTAGATAAATTATAGAAAATCACGACGTGTAAGAATCACCACTTGTGCATTTGAAGGGATTCAAAGCCCAGGCTATATAATCGTGTGTGACGTCAAGTAATAGGGTTCCTAAATCAACAAATGCACCAAACACTTTTCTCTAATCATTGACTATTTCGCTAGTTCCTCTCATTGACACAAATTGGCCAACGTGTTCTTAAAATACATTTGATAGTTCTGGGCACTTTTTATGAACGTGACTCTATAAGCTTTTCTAAAAAGGTTTTGACTAATTATAATGCCAAATTAATATAAAATCCAACATGGCCGTATTCTATAGTTACCCGCTTCGGTGGTTGAATGCTCAGAAGCGTCACTCTTACAATAGATTGGATTTCTGATGACGGGGAGATTGGGGTTCGAATCCTTATCGGGTGTAATTTTCACTCTCCTATTCACGCAAATACGGATACACTTCCTATAAGTTCAACCTTTACCATTCTTAACTCTCTAACGTAATTATATGCATGTAGCTCGAACGATTAGTAGGCTAAGACAAAACAAAGGGGTAATTATTTATAAAACTTTTGGAGCCGTTAGGGATATTTTAATGTCTCATGTGTTTTCCGTGTTAAATATTTATAGCATCGTGTTTTGTTTTGTTCTAGGACTAGAAGCGGATGTGACGCGTCTGTTACGTTCTCATCGCCGACCGCAATGGAGGAAAGTGAAGCTAATAAAGTCGCCGCAGCGTTCGATAAGAAGCGGGTGAAGATTGACAGATCAATCAGTCTGGAGGCGAGCAACAAGATTGGTTTCAGGTTCTCTCGAGCTGTCAACAGCTTGAGGGTGGAGAAGATTCCCTTCGCGGTCATGAGAAACAGGAACAACACGACGACCCCCGCCATCCGGAGCAGGTGGCTAAGCTACCACGTCAACGACGCTTCCGACGTCTCGGACGTGCAGATGGAGGACGGGACTAGCGCCGGGTTCGTGAACCACGGCCAGTCACCTCCGCCTTTCGACGACACAGTCTACTTCGAGAGCTTCGAGGATGTCTCTGCCAGTACTGAGCTGAGCGTGAGGATATGTTCGGATTACATCAGACAGAATCTCTTCGAGATGATGAAGACCTCCGCGGGTAGCGACCAACTGCTGCAGAAGATAGAGGCGGGGGAGGTGACAAGCGATAACGTCGGGCAGGTGTTCGCGAGGGCTAGCCAGATGGAGAAGAACATCGCCCTGCTCTGGTGCGCGTACCTCATACTCAAAGACGTCGTGGACGGTCTGCTGAATTGTGGGGCGGACCTCGGATTCTGCGAACCTTCTGAAGGTTTCAGCGCCTTGCATCTGAGCGCTTTCAGCGGAGGGCTGGAGTGTTGTAGGCTCCTCATCGACAAAGGGGCCTCCGTCAACCTGAGGATGAAGTCCTACTCGCCCCTTCACAGCGCCGCGTTTGGAAATGCTCCCGATGTGGCCAGGCTGCTGATCAGATGCGGTGCAAAATCAAACTTCAACTCCGAGAGGCACGGTAACGGGGACGGTCTCTACGGGAGCCCTCTTCATTCGGCGGTCAAAGCCAACGCCGTGGAGTGCATCCAGCTGTTGATCGTCGAAGGAGGATGTGACGTGAACGAGAGGGGACCTGATGGCAGTTCACCTCTTCACTGCGCTGCCGACCTGGGCCATGAGGATTGTCTGAAGATCCTTCTGGAAAGCGGAAAGGCCGACCTCAACGTGAGAACGAGAGAGAAGGAATGCACGGCTCTGCATCTCGCCGCCGAGGATGGTTACATCAACTGTGTGACCCTCCTCTTAGAGAAAGGGGCGGAGGCTGATGCAAGGAACTACCGTGGTCAAACCCCCCTGCATCTGGCGGCGAAGAACCAGTCTCTGGAGTGTGTGGAGACACTACTGAAAGTCGGTGGCTGCGACGTGAACGCTGTCGATATCGACCATCGGACGCCCTTGCACGCGGTCGTTTCTAAGACGTTGCTCGCGCTCGACATAATCGAGACACTGATCAGTTGGAAAGCCAACGTGAACTTCAGGGACAAGTACGGCTACACCCCGCTGCACGTCGCGGCCCTGAACGAACTGTCGCAGTGCGTGGAGACGTTGATATATCACGGCGCAGACGTCACGGCCAAGAGTAACAACGGGACCTCAGCCCTAAACATAATAACGCGCAAGACGCCGGCAGCTCTCAGGACGATTTATCAGAAACTGGACAGTTCTATCTCCATGCACGACCCAGAGGCGGGGAACAGAGAAGTTGAACTCAAGTTAGACTTTCGTGTTCTCCTTCCACACCCCAAGGAAGGTGAGATCAGCTTCTTGAGCACTTTTGTTGAAGAGGGGCACAAAGAGATTCTGGAGCATCCTCTTTGCCAAGCTTTCTTACATTTGAAATGGCAAAAAATCCGTAAGTACTATTTAACTCGACTGATTCTGTACGGTATTTTCGTCATGGCTTTGACTTGTTATGTTTGGGCGGCTCTTGCTCATGACTGTTACATGGTGGCAATGAATTATACAATTAATAACGAGTCAATTATTACTCAAAACTGTGAACGTTTCATTGGCTCAAGTTTTATTAGTAATTATCCAAGGACTGTGGAAATTATATGGTATGTGCTCGTGTTTATAACCATATGTGAGATCATCAGGAAACTATATGGGATCTCTGGGTACACGTATATTTTTATAATAAACTATCTGTACCAAGTGGAGAACATTGTGGAATGGTTTGTAATCATTAGTGTGTTTTTGGTGTCCTTTGTTTACACTAAGCAGACCTACAGTTGGCAGAACCATGTCGGCGCCATTGCTGTACTGTTAGGTTGGACCAACCTGATGGTGTTGATCGGGCAGCTACCCATGTTGGGTTCTTACGTGGCCATGTACACCAAAGTGCAATGGGAGTTCCTCAAACTGTTGGCAGCCTACGCCTGTCTATTAATTGGCTTCACGATAAGCTTCTGCGTCATATTTAATCACTCCAAGTTTTTCAAAGACCCTCTCATAGGCATAATCAAAGTCCTTGTTATGATGACGGGGGAGTTGGATTTCGGTGACTTTTTGTTGCCAAAGAAGCCGGAAGAGAATCCTTTGGCCGTCACCGCACAAATCACGTTTGTGCTATTCTTGCTTTTTGTCACCGTTATCCTGATGAACTTGCTTGTAGGTATAGCTGTCCATGATATTCAAGGCCTCAAGAAAACAGCAGGCCTCTCAAATCATGTCCGACAAACTAAACTCATAGCTTACATCGAGCTGGCTTTGTTCAGGGGCTATCTCCCCAAGTATTTCTTAAATCTGTTGCAATGGACTGCTCTAGTCTCCCCCTCGGCCTACAGGGTGGTTTTACAAGTGAAGCCTCTGAATCCCAGAGAGAAGAGGTTACCTCCGAGCGTCCTGCATAGAGCGTACGAAGTGGCCAAGATCCGGAAGAAACAAGTGTTAACAATATCTTCGCAAGGGTCAAACGCTACCACTTCTACCTACCTTAAGTCCATCGCGTCCACTTGGTCCTCGAACAAGAAAACTTCGGTGAGTGCTGTAGGAGACTCGGAAACCATCACTCAGTTGAGGAAAGAGATCGAAGACATGAAGGCGATGCTTGATAAAAATGAAGCAATTATGCAGCAATTGCTCAATACAAATGAAGCATCTATACAGCGATTGCTCGATTTAAATGAAACTACCGTGCAGCGATTGCTTGAAGCTGTCAGTAAAAAGTGTAGTGAATGTTAGTAAGATATTTTATTTGTACAGATTGAAGTTGTGTATTTATGTTTAGGGCATTACCTCATTGAAGACTCGAATTGTTTCAAAGCCAATTGACCAATCATGTCCCTGTGCCATTTTCTCAAACTATAAACTCACCACTACCGGGAAGATATCACACTTTTTTCCACCATGTAATGGTGTCACTGTGCAATAAATTGCTTGTCACTACACTGGAAAAAGTATACTAAAGGTACTGTTGTAACCTCACCATGTAAGGATAGTCAAAAAGTCTCAATTTGTTACAATACAACTTGTAGCGGCATTTACATAATAAATCAGGTGATCCGTCTTTAGACAGGTCCGTTGCCTTGTCCAAAGTGAGTTCCCCAGCATTCCCTATTAGTAGGGTGTATAGAAAAAAAAAAAGATAGGATATTTTCAGAAATAAAAAATATTGTTACCAAATTTATTGACTGAGACCCATTTTCATATTTGGGGGTATGGTTCTGACAAAAAAATTTTATCACATATTGCCACTTGTGTAAACTTCAAGCACGTGACTGATTTAGACAACTTTATATATATAATATTATGTTTGCCACTTCTAATAAACCTTCATACATAGATGATTATTGACTATCTATGTATGAAGAAAAGTTTCCTAAAAATGCATATCCATAGACATAAAAATGGCTCAATATATAAAAATAAATTTTATCCATTTTATAAAGAGTTGAGTAAAAATAATATGTTAAATATTTTACTAATCACCTATAGGTCTATGTAAATTAAATTTATCATCAAATGATTATTGTTCATTTAACCATTCAACAAACTAATAAATATGTTCACTATAGGAACAAAAAAAGTCAACAACATATGCTTGTATTTTATTATTGTTTAGAAGCAAGATTATTTACTTTTGTTGTATATAAAATATTTTTTATACTTAATGTACAGTTTAGTCATTTTTTTAAACCTAATTTTGTATATTTTGTTAAATAAAAAAAATCAAATAATTTATTATATATATATTTTTTTTGAAGTTTATAGCAATAACCACTTTAATTTAATTTTAGTTTAGCACAAGTTATTTTTTACACCTTTATTTTATTGAAGAAAGTGTTTGGTGAGCTAGGTGCTCGTGTTGAGCTGTGATGGAAGTTGAAAAGTTTAAGGACATCATAAATAAATTCAATAATTGATTTGGTAGATACATTTTACTAGAACCGCACAGGTGTTAACACAACTCAAGCCGTCAGTTTCACAATAGACTGGCTTGCTGGTGACTGGGAAGGTCAAGGTTCGATAATCGGCTGGATATATTGGGACTGGATTTCCCTATCAGCTATTCACGCTAATATTGGGGCATTTTCTCAAATTACCTTCTTAATCTTCATCCCATGATAATTATTATTACTATAGTTTAATTTTTGATACATAATTTTCAAGTAAAATTTCACTTTCCCATAGATGCAAAATACAGAGAAAGTTTTGTGATAATGATATGTAAAATCTTGGATTTAAATGAAAATTTTCTTTTCATGTCACATCAATTATATTAAATATATATTTTTGCTTGTAGTCTATCTAAGAACAGACTTATATTGAGCTTAAATACAGCCCAATTTTTATAAGAGTTTTCTCTGACACAGAGAAAAGATACAAGATCTACTTTTATGTATTCATACATAAATTAACACTAAAAATATAGTAAAATGTCATCAATGTTGACTGGAAACGAACATGTTTGTATTTTCTTAAAGGCTCTTGCTATGAACATCGGACTTTAGTCAGGATACTGTCAACCTCAGTGGTCTTGGGATAAAGTGCTCTCCTAAAGACTCGATGTTCGTGGGTTCAAACCCGAGGTCGACAGATTTTTTTTCGAGTGATAAAAATCAATAGCAGAGCTTCCTCTTGATGGGAAGTAAGGCTGTCAGTCCCATGTCGATTGTGGATTGTAAAAGAACCCTGGAGGGTATGTGAAAATACCTTTCCCGGCAAGATTGGTAGGATCTTTCGTTCTTGCTTATAGAAATTTTCATGTGGTGATATAATCAGATGGTTCAGAAAGTGCACTTTTTTTTGCACTGCGTCCTACCACCTGTTCAGGTTATATGCTTAAGTACTAATTACTTTAATGAGTTAGGGATAGGAAGGTTGAATTTAGAGGAAGTGTACCCACATTTGCATGTAGGGCAACCAATCACCCTCAATACACCCGACCAGGACCGAGCCCCAATCTCCCTGTTACCAGCAGTCTTGTCTAATACAAGAGTAAAACCTTAGACCATGCGGCCACCGAAGCAGGTATGAGGAAGGTTACATTTAGAGGAAGTGTAGCAAAATTGGCATGGGGTGAGAGTGGAAAAGAATTTAGGAAAAACTATCCTCAGTGCACACCACCAGGATTCGAACCCTGCTCCCTCTGTAATCGATAGTCTGGTCTAGTGCGAGAGTGATGCCTTAGACCATACGGCAACGGAAACAGGTGTACTGCTTGTTATTCGTACACTCGGAGATTGGTTGACTCCCAAGTCTAGACTATACATATGGACTCTAGTCTCACACTCTAGATCACCTCTGTCTGTGCCGCCTCTTTCATTGGTGGACAAAATTTGTGTTTTTTTTCCAGGGGTACTTCTGACTCGAGACTATCGGAAGAAGGGGAGGAAGAATCTAGGACAGAAAGGTACGAGGAGGAAATACACTTGGAAGAAGAAATAAGTTTGTAACTGATCATGTAACTAAAATTTAAGAGTTTTGTACCTTCAGTTCTATATTAACTTGTAATTTCTCTTGTATTTATATAAAATGTCGTAACATGCCATCAAATAAATTTGATAAAATCGTGAAAAATAAAGTACAAATAATAGTATTTAACTTGAAATATTTCCATGATACAGGGTATCTTCCTAAGAAGGTATTAGACCCTAAGAGAGTAGAGTCAGAGTCTTCTACCTTTTAAGGCTGGACAATCATTGGCGTAGGGATGGGATCAGGCATGGCCGTCTTTAAATACAGGCCAGAGTGTTAAATGTGGCAACTACGCTTGTGACGTCATGGGGCTAGCGATCTGCTGGTTCTTATGGGGAATCGTGTGTATATTTATTGTTTGCTTCATTTAAAAAATGATGAGTCACTTTGAATAATATTGGCAATTAATCTAAACATGTTTTATGTATTTCATTAAATATCACTTTAAATGACTTGTAGATGCATCTGATTTTAAAAATAAATATTCATAAGGGGGCACAACAAATAGCTTCTGTATGCATATATGTTTTTCTTAAATCCAATTGAGGACCATTCCAAATAGCTTTGAAGGGCATCCAATGTAAAAAAATTTGCTGTTGGAAGACAACTTCAGATAGCTTCTACTGACATCTAGTTTTTGAGAAAAAAAAAAGGCGGCGAGGAACATTTACTCTAAATAGCTTCTAGGAGAATCCAATTTTCTAACATTAACTGGAGCAAAGGAGGGTAGAAAGACCCTAAAAAAACTTGCCCCCACCCCCAGCCCACAGCCCTGCTTACTCCAACCACTCTTACACAAATAAAATTCCACCACTATCACCCGCTGCTCTTCCCTTGAGATTAAATTCTCCCTACACCCATGTGGACAATGGATACTTTGTTCGGAACATAACATAACATTTATGATTAAGGCCAATTCAGTTTACTTTTATCAGTTAGCGTTGCTATTAAATCTACAGTCCAATTTTCATAAGAAGCTATAAAAGATAAGTTAAATCTACTTTCACATATTCATAGGTCAAGTCGTGTGATCTGCAGCTGTCACTTTTGATAGTTATTATAAATACCTATGCAACACTAATAATATAGTAAAATATTAATGCCAAGGAAAAA
>CABFWB010000647.1:204166-227040 GCA_902151455.1 Timema bartmani | reverse complement strand
AAAAAAAAAAAAAAAAAAAAAAAGAAGTGCTCTGCTCATATTTTACAAAATAATCTTCCTATGAAAATTGGTCTGTAGTAACTAATCTTTTTTTAATTTCTAATTTGTTAGTTTTTTAACTTGTTTACTAACTAAGCAACACTATCATGTTTTGTTTATAAATTATATATTATAATAAGAGTTTAAAGTACCGGTAGTCTAAATTCATCACAAGATCGAAGATCATCAGTTGATCTATCTCCAAAATTAAAAACACAGGAAACAAAGTTTATTCAATTAGTAAGAATCCTCTTAGATATTACATCACAACTAAAAATAGTTTGATTTTATTTATTTAACAAGTAAAAGTGAGGTACATTTCAATATTCTGTGTTTTTTTTAAAAAAGGAAACTTTCTAAATTATGCCCATTTATAAATGTAATAGTTTTTAAAAACTAAAATAGTTCTAAGTAGTGGCAGTGTTGTGGCATTGTTATTTTAATATGTTATTAATATATATATATATGGAAGAAAGTAAAGGAAAGGTAGATGGTAAACATATTTAAGGGAACAATGTGGACCATGTTTTACAATTTTTAACTAATTTAACTGTCAGTTTATGCTCTGTTTGAACTGAAAGGTAGCAGTCCTACCTTGAAGTATTACACTTTGGCCCTGCCTTATAAGCTATGCCATAGAGGAAACATTCAAGGTAAGTTTGCCACCTTTTCGGATAAACAAAAGGTACCAATCATAAAATTCATATCATAATAGTAGAAAACTAAATAAATAGCTATTCAAATAATAATGTAGAATAATTGTTCTATGTGCCCTCTAAAGGCTTTATTCCAATGTTTGAACAGTGACCTTAAAAGAACTTAAAAGTAAAAGTACTATAAATATGGGTAAACTATTTGGTATTTATCGAGGTGGCCACACCACCACTAGATTACAAATTACTGCCAGGACAGTAAAATATTTTATTCAACGGTTTTGTTTTATTATATTAAGCTAGTTTTTAAATCAAGGGCAGGAAATTTCTGAGTAGTGTATTTTCCTTTTAAATAATTAAATAATTTTAAGACATTACCATAAATACTTTCTTATTTTAGCCTAAATTTCTCTTTTAAAAAAAATAGGTTATCACAACTCAACAATACTAATAGTGCCTAAGGCTACACTTAAAGTGAACTATAAATCACTAAATTTCAACTACAGTGTAATTTTACACAAGAGATAATGTCATAATCTGACACATGGCAGATTAATGAGCTTGGTGATGGCCAGTTTTTGATCCATCACACGATACATTAACGGGGTCAACTCGTCCCGTTAGGACAAATGAGGAGCAACTTAGTGGCTCCAGTTTAGAAAACTGAGATTAACGGCTTGCGGGTTCGTTAGTTATGCTAACTACATGAAAGCCTCGTTCAGCAAAAGTTGGCACTATATTCCGCCAAGGTGGCTGGTTAGGTCTGTACAGCTTGATTGTGAGATGATACCACAGAGTTTATATTTTACACATTACATTATTTCACACGTGTTGAAATTTAGCTGTCGACAGTGAACTTTATTTTAACATACAATAGTTTTAACTACCTAATGAGTTACATTTCATTGAGAGGTTTCAAACCTAGAATGTTCATGCCTTGTTGAAGGACTCTTCTGGAGGAGTGGAACAATAGAAGTCTCTGGGATGCGATGTGTGGATCCTGATCTTTGATCCTTAGCACTTTGAACGCTTGATTGGTCAAGTTACTGAAAGATAAAACAATCACTTTTCACTGTACGTATATAGAGAACTTTGCAAGATTAAACACATTTAGAAGAACATCGTATGATAAATAACTAGGGAACGCATTCTTAGGCACCAAAAATTTGTTCAAATATGCACAAAAAATATGGGATTTATTTAGGCTTCAGAATAAGCACACGAGAGGCAATGTAAAATTAATTTTACTGGCTCTTATTTTTTTTACCTACAGCCAATTCACATTGCTGTTATTTTTTTCAAGCACAACTCACTACTCGTTTGGGCTATAAGCACATGTTGAACTAATTACGCTAATATGTTATGGGCTAAGAAGGTGGAATTTAAAGGAAGTGTATCTGCACTTGCATGGAGGGAGATTGAAATATAAATTAGTAAAAAAAGACCTCAAGTACACCGGACCAAGATCTTAATCATTATCTACCCTTCATCGACAGACCAGTCTACTGCGAGAGTGATGCCTTGGCCCATTCGACCACTGAAGCAAGTCGCATGATATTAATCAATAGATAGATAATGTTCTAAATTTTCAGTAGTGAAATGGGTTATATTTTCAAATAGAATGTTTTATTCAAGTTGAAAAGCCGAGTTCTACTTCACACAATGTCAAGGGACAATATTTCAAATTTGCCGTTTGTGAAAAAGTTGAACATTTCTTCTGAAACAGCATTTTCCAAGATGTCTGCCACTGCTCCCATTGTCCTCCACCCAATTTACGCTCATTGGAAGCTATTTAATAAGTGTAAATTTTAAAACCTACTCCAAACACAACAACTTACAATTTCTAAGAAATTGGATTCTATCTTTCTGCAAAAAACAATATCTTATGAAAAAAGAAAAGCGGCCAAAGCACTTTTCATGAAAGAGACAAAAACCAAAAGAAGAGGAAAATATGGCCACTATAAAATTAACATATTGTACTCGTAATAACAAGTACACATATATCTCAACTGCCTATGTTTTACGATCAAGGAAAATAAAAAGCAAATAGGCAAAATCCGGTCTGTGTAAATAACACAAAAAATATTTGTAGGCTAAATTCATACTCCAGCTTACTACCCGTTCGGGTTATACGCTTGTGTACTAATTTTGCTAATGTCGTTAGGGATTAGGAAGCTTATATTTAGAGGTGGTGTACCCACATTTGCACGTGGATGGAGAGTGGCAAACAATTAAGGAAAAACACCCCTCAGTTCACCTGACCGAGACCCGAACCTCAATCTTCCTGTCGTCGGCAGTCTAGCCTATTGTGAGAGTCACGCCTTAGACAATGTGACCACCAAAGCTGAAAACCATACTCTATCCCTAAAAGGTTAGTTAAAAAATGTCTAGAAAAGAATGTGAATCCATATTAATAAAATGAAGAGTATGTCTGTCATGAGCATTGCATATCTACCGCACGCAGAGCAGACATTTTAAAATTAGTAACACTTGAGCACAAACATGTGCACCTTGGAAGCTGGAATTTTAAATTTATGATTTAGATTTTTTTAAATTTATTAAAAATTAGGCCAGTAGAAATATAATGAAAATATATATATTTTTGTCTGTTTGAAGCAAACAAAAAAAAGTGTTGCTTGGTGTAACCAATCAATTCATTGCATGGTTACCCTGGGCAAAGCCTGGCACTTAAAGTAGTAGGGTATATTATAAATAGCTATTTAAGGAAAACCTCTTTACTTGCGATACAGGAAAAATTGAACACAAATGCAGCAGTGATTCAGAATCTTCATGATTAGTGTAGTCCAAGACACAAGTAACCTCCACTCGTATTAATTAAACAACTGTAAATATATATTTTATTTTAAAGTTACATACCATAGTCTGAAGAGATAGCTGACAAGTACACAGGCCTCTAACTCTTCATGAGATTTATTCAGAACTTCACCGAACCTACAGGAGAAAAATGTTATTTTTGCATGTCTACACAATCATACTCTTCATATATCTACATGAGTGGGCTAGCGATAAGGAAGGTCGAAAAAAGGTCAAGTTTGAAATCCTAGATGAGTGCATTAGAGGGCAGGTTTCTTATTTTCTTGCCCCACTAATGTATGTGCATTTCCTTTATACTACCATTCTCATACTGACCCCTTATACAATAACTCTCTAGGATGAATTATATAATAAGACAATATAGAAACACTGTACAATAATGTAGACTAAGGGCCAGTTTCATAGTGAGATTTAGTACGCCTCAAGTGCGGCGCTATACTAAATACAAGACGTCACCTACCTGAAATTGAATGGAATGGGCCAGTTTCATATGCGAAACTGGCCCATTCCATTTTGGTCTAGGTAGGTGTCGTCTTGTATTTAGTATCGACTCGAACTTTAGGCTCACTAAGTCTGACTATGAAACTGGCCCTATGTGATAGTGAAGGAAGCCAACCTGAAAGGACATTTAGGCATGTGGTTCCATATAATATAATTCATTGTGTTTTAGATGTGTCTCTTTATATGAAGGAATATTTTCAAAAATTCAAAACAATGTGTAACTGTGAAGAAGTGGGAAGTGCAAAGTTGTAAGAAGAAATGAAAAGAGAAGTGTGTTTGTCCCTTTTTAAGCCTAATCTAAACATCCTTTCGGGTTGGCTTCCTTTACTATTACTTACTTTATATTACTGTACAGTGTTTCTACACTGTATTATTTTCATCTTTAGGATGACTGTAATAAGAATAACATAATGAAGAATATTCCACTGCCATGCATTGCCTTTCTTAAAGCTAAAATTAAATTCAACTTCAAATATGGCTAACAGATATATTTAGAAGCCTAAGGGTCTTCGTCCACTGAGGAGACCAAAACCAAGAGATTAATTACTCATGACCAAGCAACCAATCACCTAGGCAACTTTTGCATCCAAACAATGCTTCACTCATCCACCGAGGAGACTACGACTTTAACGCTAAGTGATACATCGTAAGGAGATCAAACATGTTGGTCGCCAGGTTATAAGATGCCTGCTGGTAATTGCGGCCTGCACTTGTGTAGACGCATGCAATGTTTTATTTGCATTTGTGTGAGCTCAAATTTCCATATTCTCACATTTTTCCTACAAGTTTTCACTTCTGGGTGACAAAATGCCACGATCAATGTTGAAGAAAGAACAAACGACTAATGTGAACTTTGTTCTTGAGGTAAGAAATCACCCCTACTTACACAATAAATAGCATGAGAATGTCGCCATCTCATGAGGACCTGGTTGTTGGCTACATGTACTTAAAAGCTCGTAAAAAGTCCCAGAAACAATTTTGGGTTCAGCCAGATTAAAAAAAAATAGAAAAAGATGTTTCAAAATTGCCAGTGATTTCAGGGACCTTGTTAAGTTCAAACAAACGTATATGATGAATAGAGAAACTTTTGAAGATCTTGATAAAATCGTAGGTCCAACTATCAAGAAGACGAATACATACTACCATGAAGCAGTCACCTAAAGTGAAAACTTGCAGGAAAAGTGCGAAAAGATGGAAACTTAAGTTTGCACAACTGGAAATAAAAAACTGTGCATAGCTCCACAAGTGCAGGCCGCAATGACCAACAGGCAACTTATAACCTGGCGACCAACATGTTTGGTCTCCTTACGATGTATTACCCAGAGCTAAAGTCATAGTCTCCTCGGTGGACGAGTGAAGCATTGTTTAGATGCAAAAGTTGCTTAGGTGATTGGTTGCTTGGTCGTGAGTGATTAATCACATGTTTATATGCTGGCTGTGTTTGTAGCCTTCTGCAGCAAACATACCTGGCAACCTCAATCACTAGTAGCACAGCCTCAGTCTCCTGCAGGACCGAAGGATCACACTCTGTAGGAAGTTGGGCCCCGCAGTTCTGTTCCAGACTGTACAACCTACAGTGAGTATACTGTAGTTTTGTGCCCGTGTCACCTTGCAACTATCCAAACAAAAGGTACATTTTGCTTTGGTTCAACTAGTCTTGTGGAATATTGCTATAAGATTTAATCAGACTTAAGCCCATGTGAATCCAAGGATTTTCAATTTTGAATCTTTGCTTACTAGCTCGAGTCGACTTGAAATAAAATACCAAGCATTGATTATTTTTTTTGTGAATGAATATGAAATAAAATATTTTATAAAAATAGATGTTTAGGATTAAATACCAACATGTTATTATAAAAATGTTTCAAATAAAAAACCAAGTTGAATATAAAATACATTATTTACATATTTTAAAATAAAGTCCAATAAAGTAGTTAAGATGTCCGGTTAGGAGTTGGGCTACACAGGGTACATGAGATAGTAGAGGAAGCAAGGATGAGATGGTATCGGCGTGTGATGATGGAAAGAAGAGGATACCATAAAGAATAATGAAGATGAAATATGCAGGAAAAAGATCGCAAGGGAGACCAAGAAATTGTTGATAGGAGCATATAACAACAAGTGAGCAAGTAAAAGAAGAATGGAAGCAAATAAAGGAGGAAGAGTGATGGAAGGATAGAGGAACATGGAGGCATTTAACTAAACAGACCCGATCACAGGCTGGGAGGAGTTGGTGATGATTAGTGAGGTATACCTGCAATGCCTTATTCCAATCAAACTCATAGTCCCGCTGTCGTTTTTGTTTCAGATCATTGATTATGACTGCTGAAACTCCTAGAATATCAGACGTTGTATCGCTGGTACTTTTGAGGTCAATCCTGGTATCTAAAGGCAGAAACAATAAATATTTAGATTACAACTCTTTCCTTTCACTACTAATAAATTTACTTTGCAGGCATTCTGATTAATAAGAGAAGAGATTGTAAATTTCTTAAAGAGGCTGCCTCAGTAGGCGAGATATTGCCTCAGGGACATTCAGCTCTAATACATTCTTTAATTCTATGCTGCGTTATTTCAAAATATGGTTACGCCAAAATAAAGTCGAAATATTCCAACACAGCTCTTTTTCATTTAAAACCCTATGTTTTAATTTTTATTAATAGAAAAGAATGAGTGAAAATGTGACATTTTCAATGACTTTTTAATCGTATTTGCAAAGCTGTGATATTAGACTTGATAAAAAAAAAGGGCTCTAGATTTAGCCTTCCTCTAACAAATACAATAAATTGTTGATAAGCTCACAATAGAAAATGTTAAGATATTTTAGAACTAGCCACGAACTTTCACTCTTTACTTTGAGGTAAGAAGTTTTGTAGTTTTATTTCCCCTCTTTATTATTGACATGACAAAGGGTGGTTTTAGGGTGAGTGACTAGAGGAATTATAAGTATGGACATAATAGAGTAATAGTCCCATTAAACGATATAGACCAGTGTATTTTAAATAGTGTGGCCCGACAGCAATTGATACTTTCTCGATGACCGAGGCGGCCGCCTTGACCCTAGTTAGGAAGTTGATCCATACCAATGAAAAATGAAAAATAGAGATATTCTATTAATGAATAGTAAATAATATATATAAAAAAACACCCTAAAACACGATGGTTGTCTATAGGATATCATGATACTCTTATGAAATTTATAGTAAGTGTACCCTCATTTGCATGGAGGGAGGGTGAATAACATTTAGAGAAAACCACCCTCGGTACAATCGACCAAGATAGAACCCTGATCCAAACTTAATATTCAGTTCTTTGAGATGAGAGAAGAGAACATGTACACACAAACTCTAGTAGGTGTAAATTTTTGCAAATAATTTCTGGCAAATATATTTAGAACCTCTTCAGGGAGTATCTCAATATTTTTAATTGGACCAAGCATGAGTCTTTCCTGACCCATTGTTGATCTCAAGTAGGTTTTAATTCTAATCAACGAACTAAGGTGGAAGATCACGCTGCTGTTGAAGTAGTAGCCGGTAGACTATCACACAAAGAGTTTCTAAATAGACACTCAATATTTTAAAACACAGACACAAGTCTGTAAGCTTCCATTGGTGTATCGACTATTTTGGAGTTCTTTATCAATAATTCCCTCCATAATTTCAATTCTGCATGAAGTACCTCCATTAGTGGATGGAAAAACCTGATTCACGTGTTTTTGCCACATCCAGTATCTCTTCATCTATTAACAATTTTTTTTTAGATAAAGGGAATTTAAACAATTGCTACATATTTTCGGAAAATCGCCAGGCACATTCCTATGTGACCCTACCCCTGAATCCACCATTGGTGGCATTTGATGGCTAAAAGAATATGTCCTAGTTAAATTCCATGGTACACATGGCAGATATTCAAGAACTGTCGAAGAAATTAAACCCAATGAATACATTTTTTACATATTTTTTCCAAAAAAATTTGCTGTTATAAAAAAACTACCTACAAAAATACTGACATAAACTCGGGCTTCCTTGTATCTAATTTTAAAGCCAATAAGTTTGAAATGGTCACTAAAAACATGTTTTTAAGGTTGGGATGCAGGGAAAACAAGAAAAGGTCAGGTGTGTTTGTGAGTTTTATAACTAAACTTTTTTTTTTTTGTTAAAGTAAATAAAATATTGCTCCAACAGAAACATAAAGTTAAATTTTTTTCACATGGTGATATCAACAGTTGTTGTCTGTCATGAGTAAGGCAGGATTAGATAAAAAACTTTTTAAATGAAGAGAAAAAATTGTCAATCAATTCCAGAACACCCTTGACCCATATTCAACAACTGTTGACATCAGCATGTGAAGAGAATTAAACTCTTTATGTTTCAACTGGAAAAGTATTTGATTAATTTTAACCAAAAAAGGTTTTGCTATAAAAACTGCATAAACACTGACCTTTTCTCGTGTCCCCTATATTTCCACCTTAATAATGTTGAGTGTAAACACAATATATAAAACTTACATACTAGGTGACTCCAGTTGTTTCTTGTGCATGAGGTCTCTTGTTTCATCCAGTACATCCTTCAGAAACACAACACTGCCTTTCCGAGTGCTCATCCCCCGGATCCTGCCAAACTTGACATGCCTCATCCTCTCCGCCCAGAGCAGATCCATCTGTTTCATGGTGCCCATCAGCGCTGTGAAATGATCGTTCTGACCATTCTCCACGACATAAAGCAGGCGGTCAAAGCTGTGTCTACCATACCGATGCAAGGCGGCTGCTATGTCTCTAGTCAGGTACAGTGTCGTGCCGTCGCTTTTCACGAGGGTGGCTTGTCGATTATTGTTGAGGTTGACAACTTTCCTTCCATCCTCTTCTAATTTTAGTATACCTTTCTCTTCCAGTTGATCTAAAACACTTCTAATTTGTACAGTGCTGTACATCGACTCCCACTCGTATTCATCGAAAGTTACTCCTAATCTTTTATAGATCCTCTGTAGCTCATCAACGGTATAGTTCCGATAATTTTCCCACTTTTTGATGTCGGCGAAACTCCCTTCTTCCAACGATTGAAATATTTCTCGCGCCTTGGCGCCTAAGGCAGAGTCGTTCTTAGCCGCTTGGTTTGCTGTGACGTAAGCTTGGTAGAGCAGCTGGATAGGATTCTGTTTGATCATCTCGTCAGTGTAGTTAGACATGTTCAGACCAACTTGTAAAAGACCAAATTGTGTACCCCAGTCTCCGAGGTAGTTGATCCTCACAACTTTCCCGCCCAGGTGCTCATGTAAGTTTGATATGAAGTTGCCGATAATTGTGGAGCGCAAGTGGCCCATGTGAAATGGTTTCGCTATGTTAGGTGAGCTAGAACAGAAAAAAATTATCAATATATTTATTTGTTAACATTTAATTTAAAATAAATTTAATATCAATAAGTCTAGTTTCTCATACCTGTATTCAACAACAATTTTTTCATCAAAAGAAGGGAAATGGATTGAGCTATTGTTTCTGTGTCCTTTACTATTATTTAGAATGTCGTCCAAAATGTCTTTCAAAAATCTGTTTTTATTCATCCTAAACACAATTTTCTTCCCGTTTCCTTCCCCCAACTCTTGAACATCTGTCACAAAATCTGTCGTGTTGAATACATTTTTTATCTCCGATACACTTGGAATAGTTTTATATTCCGAGAGAGATGATTGTAAATGATTATGGAAGATATTCATTGGCATTTGTACTTCAACATCTCCTCCGTTTTTATTGAGACTGATGAAAAGATGTCTTGATAAAAGAGAATATGAATTCTTTAAAGATTCATTTCCTCTGATAGCATCTAGCACCTGAAACAAGAATTATAATTTTTTGGCAACATTCCCCCTTAAATTTTCTTCATTGCAGGTAGGCCTACTATTTAAAGTGGCATAATGAGGGTATGATGGGTTGGCTTAAATAAAACATAGTTGACCTAGGTGGGCTTGTGGTAAAGTGCTCACCCCAAGACACAATGTTTGTGGGTTAAAACCTAGCCGGGGTGGAAAGATTTTTCTTGGGCGATAAAAATCCATAACACATTCCTTCAAAAGAAAAGTAAAGCCGTTGGTCCCATGTTGAGTGTGGCATGAACCCTGGCAAAATATATGAAAATATCGTTCCTGGCAAAATTGGTAGGCCCTTTCGTTCTCAGAAATTCTCATGTGCTGATATAATCAGTCAGTTCAGAAAGTGCATTTTAAAATCTTCAAATAAGAAAAAATTAAAACATAGGACCTATATAAAATATTTTTTGCGAACATTGACCTAATGTAATTACAATCCGATTCAGATATTAATATATTTTCTCGACACTTAGGGCCTTCAAACTTACCATAACTAAAACAATCTTCATAAATTCATACGGAGGCCTTTCTCAATTTGCAGCTACTATCACAGTTGATAAAATACCTATGAGATAACACTAATAATTTAGTAAAATATTATCAATGTTGATTGCAAAGAAATATGTTTGCATTTTCTGAACGTTTCTTCTTACCAAACGATATTATCTTTTTAATTGAAGCCTGTTCTACAAAAACACAATACTAGATAGGCCTAGAGAGTTTTAATTGCAGAATAATTGAGAAATGGATTTGAAGTGACAATGTGGACAAGAACACTAAAGGTACCCATGTCTCGAGAGATTTTCAAAATACTAATGAGTGAGTCCTTTGGTTAGGTCCTAACAAAAGAAGAGTTCTGTAAAAATTAACATCAAAAGAATTATATAGATAGGTTAGTTAAAATATAATACACTTCAAATAGTGTGAGGATTTTCAGTCAAACACATTGATAAACTTTTCTTGAGGAGGGCCCCAATCTAACCTAAAGTTATATCTTCTTCTCAATTAACATCATATAAAATACCCATTTTTTTTCATCATAAATACTTACTCTTGAACATATATTTATTTTCAATTTGGAGGCCATCTAAAATATAATAATTATTAATTAGAAATGTATTTATTTTGATTTCACTTCACCTTTTTTTTTCAATTACTATGAGTTTTTAAATTTCAGATGTATTCATACTTCATAGTTTATACACCTGTATATTCGATTGCTCATCTGTTTTTTTTCCGGAAGTCAAATGAAATCTTCAAAGTGTATTGAATAAAAATAAGACTAATTTAAAAATAGTTATAACTATTTAATATATAAATTATATTAGATTTTCATTAATACATTATTCATATTATTTAATAAAACATTTAAAGATTAATTTCACTACTGAGGTTTTTCTTCTCGTGACGTCAACACCTGTCTTCCAGTCGCCATTTTATAATGTTGTAGTGTCGGATGTACAGCTGACCTGTCATTGTGAAGTGGGAATTCGGTGGTGATTAAGTGCGGTGATTTTGGGGTGTTCGCACCCCCGAGTGTTGTACATAGTTCTTATTATTTACCATGAGTGTTAAAATGGCAGGACAGACTATAAACGATAGGCTACTGGCAGCCAGACATAGTTTAGCCGGCCAAGGTTTAGCCAAATCTGTATGCAAAGCAACGACAGAAGAAATGATAGGTCCAAAAAAGAAACATTTAGATTGTAAGTACATAAAATTGCATTAGTTTTCTTTCCCTTGACATTCGTGGATAAGATTATGTTCGGGTCCTAATGAGCCACGTAGAACTCTAGAAATGGCGGTCATGAACTTATAAATTTGACCTCACATCACATTATAGGGCGTTGATCAATCTCCAAAACCATTTGTTTCATAAAATTGAGTCCTAAATAATAGGCAACGTTTCATGAGTGTTTTTTGTTTGTTTTGTATCACACCCGTGTTTGATGAATCACTCACTACTCGGCTCATTTGACGACTGTATCTTTGGTTTCTGTAAGCACAGATCCCGTCTAAAATAAATGATCATGCATTAGACGAGTTGGTCGTCCCATTTGACGGTCAATGTACGCCCTGTGGATTAAACCGGGCAACTTTATCTGGCTTTGTGTGTTGTTAAAATGCTGCTCTTTTAATAACCACCTACATATTTTCATTAATCACGGTTTTTATACTTGTTTTTTTAAGAAACTACTTATTTGGTAAATGTGCTTGGACATGAATACAGAACCCCGGACATTTGGTTCATTAATTAAGAGTCTAGGACTCAAATCGTTACAAGGGCAAATTTTTCTATTTCATAACTTCTAGATTGTTTACTGGATTAGAATTTATAGAATTGCAAATGGATTTTTAGAAATTTGATATAGGCCTAAGCTAAAACCCCAACTTTTTTACCCACAGACCCGGGTGTAATATTTGAAACAAATTTAGAGGTAATTATTGACAGTCGTAATTGGATTATATTCTTAAATTGGCCATTTAAACTACCTACCATCAACAAAACTTTAATTCAAATGTGTTGATTCTCACATTTTGTATTTAATCCTCTGATCATTGTGAACAAATACATGCTGCCATTTTTATCTGCACCATTGTTAGTGACATAATGTAAAAATGGCAAGTGTGTAAACAAGTTTTCTCCTAGAGATGAAAGTACTTGAGTTTGGCTGAACTAGTTTGAGAGTATAGTCATATCATTGCTAAAGTTGAACCAATGTCACTAATATTAAGCATTCGTAAATCTTATAGTGTTTGAAATTCACTTAGTTTTTATGTCGTAAAAGCTACCTACTTATATAGATGTAGGGCCTAACAATTTTCTCTTTAAAAGAAAAGCAATTTGCATAAGACTATTTAGGGAATGTTATATATAAGCTCCCACCTTTGTGAAAATTATACACAACGCAATATTTATGAAGTTTTTCAATTTAATTAACTACTAAAGTTAAATTCACATCAAATAATTGCAAAACTTGAAACCTAAAGTTGATTTTAAAATCAAACCTTGTCATTTAAATATGCTCCTTTTTGTTTGTTCGCGTACCCCGAGGTAAATTATATCTTCAAATTTGTACCCCCAAAATTGTTTGTGTATAGGCCCTAATGAAACTTATATTCTAATACATCTAAAGTCCTGTAAACACGGTCATTGATCCTTAAGTCATTCTAATTCAACTGTTGTGCAAGTAAAGGTTTACATTCTTTTTTTGAATTTGGTGCAAGGATTTACTTGCGCGACATCACATGTATTCACTGCTATTCTCTGCAAGCTGTGACTGGCGCACTAATCTAGATTTACACGTAAAAGTACAACTAACGCGAACGTTCAAATGACGCGCCAAATTATTCGAGCACTATAATTTCGTGCAAATAGAACATGCTTCATGCAAACTCTTTAATAGACTTACACTTTCATTTTGGCACGCCACTGAAACATGAGTGTAAACTTCACTTTTGACTCATATAAAATGGTTGCTCCCAAATCGCATGTCTATACATCCAGGGTTATTTGATTATTGATTATTCAATGTTAAACATGAAACTATTTATTTTACATAACACCTAAGCTATTGTCACCTACCCCAGGTTGAACATACCTGCTATAGACATACAAGTGTCTTGAAACGAGTGATACTTATCTAAGACAGACGCTACCCCATATTATTTTGTAGAAGTTTCTGTGCAAGCTATTCTGAGTAATGAAACTAAATCTTATATCCTAATATGAACCTCTGTGACTGAACATTCTCCAATGGAGTATGTTTACCGTGTGTCTTTGGCCCTAGTTTTTTTTAGCATCGCGTCTTAATACCAGTTCGGGTTATAGGCTTATGTACTAATTACAAAAGTGGGTTTAGGGATTAGGAAGGCTATATTTATAGAAAGTGTACCCTAATTTGTGTGGAAAACAATTTTTAAATAAATCACTTTCACTACAGCCGACCGAGATTTGAACCTTGACCCGTCATCGGGAGTCCAGTCTGTAAAATAACACCAATAATATAGTGTAATTGGTTTTAATTTTTTCTGCAAAAAAAGTTTCTTTCCTTAAAGATCCATCCTATTAAAATAATGTTCATAAATTTCGGGTGATGTGACCTTGAAGAGCAGGTGTGAATCATTAGGTATGGGGTTGCGTTTATACTCATGCCTCACCCCCCTCCAATAATTATGGATACACCCTATTACACACTACTATAACCACTTTCCTAACTGAAAGAAAAAAAAATGTCTACCCAAAGTCTGACCGGCTGACTCTATTAGTCTTATTATAAGCCTGTAAAGATTTAGCTAAACTAGTGTGTATTACAATTAGGCCTAATTCTGAATCATTTCGAATACATCCTGGACTTGAGTGAAAATCGAAGGTCATCTCAATGAAAGTATTTTTTCTTCAAACTGTTGTCAACACTGTCTTTGTTTCTTTCGTCAACGTCCACAATGAACGCCGTAAAACACAAAAGATCCTTAACTTATTTCATCTGGATTTTAACCGATAAAGATACTAGAGCAATTTTTTGCTCAGAAGTTTTTTCTCCTAAATTCCCGCCCACAGCACAATTTAAAAATAAAATTACAAAAATTTTGAAGTTCGTTTGGAACACACCAATGGAAACGTTCCAGTTTCTGTTAAATATAATGAAAGTCGTTATTAACCAAAGCTTTAGGTCGGTACGCCAGGTTTTCGATTCCCGACCTCTTCATGAACGGCCAAAGTATATTAATTAGTAATAACAAATTTTCTGCTGTAAAATGTTCCAACTACTTAATGTGAAGATTCTTTGGCATTGTGAATTTATATTTGAATACAGTTTTCTATCCAAATTACAAGTATTGGTTGGTTTTAAAAAATAAAAAAAAAGTATCAACTAAAATAATAAAATGGATTAAATATCTTAGCTATTTTTTAAGTATCGTGTCTTACTACCCGTTCGGGCTATTCGTCTATGTACTAATTGCACACCAATGAGTTAGGGATTAGGAAGGCTTAATCTAGAAGAAGTGCACCATCATTTGCGTGGAGGGAGAATGGGGAAACCATTTAGGAAAACCATCCAGTGCACCCGACTGGGATCGAACCCCGAGCTACCAGTTTGCGGCAGTCTAGTCCAACATAAGCGTAGCGCGTTGGACCACGTGGCCACCAAAGTGGGTGACAAAGCTATTATATATGATAATCACGGTTATAACCGCATCTAAAAATCATATTCTTTGAATTGAAAAATGACTGACACGAATCAAAGCCGGGACCTTTGGCTGAGCTATTCAGGAATGGTCCAGGGCCATTCTTCACTCATATTTAAATGCAGAGTTTGTGATGGACGTGCGGAAATCGTCGGCTACAGATGAATGAGCCATTAAGATCACGAGCTATGAAATACCGCAACCACAATCGACTGTGCACAGGACGATTCCTGGATATCTCGGTGGTTAGAGCATTGGCGTACTAAACCAAAGGTCCCGGCTTAAATTCCCGTATCCCGGGTGTCAATTTTAAGAATATAAAATTGTGTAGTAAGCATGTGATGGCATTATAAATTTTCATTTTGAAGTTTTGTAGTTGGTAAATTTTACCGACAACTCCACAGTCCTGTTATAAACTATTAGTCTATATTTTGATAAATCGGTCATATCCACCTGAATTCAATCTAAGGACCGCTGAGGTACAAAACCACTATCTCATGACTAGAACATGGTATTAAAAGTCAAGACTATTTGCATATTGACACAAATATAGTAGGGCTGAAGGTGGAGTTTAGAGTAAGTGTACCTGCATTTGTTGTGGGAAGTTATTTAGGACACGTGGCCACACCTTGATCATCAACCAGACGAGATTTGCTCTTTAATCCATGTGCGGGTGCTATTGATAAATTAAAGGCTTGGAGGTTCAGTCTTTGTAATTTTACAGATTAGTTATCAGCTAATAGGTAAGACTAATGTGGTTGAATGGTCTAAGGTGTCACTCTAGAAATTAACTGGACTGCCGATGACTGGGAGATCGGGGTAAGCATACTGGTAGGGTGTCCTGAGGGTGGTTTTTACTAAATGGTTTTCCACTCACTACACGCAAATGCGGCTACACGGTTTATATCCGACCTTAATCCCTAGCACAGCGTTATTAGTTAATAAATAGTAAGTAGTATAACTCCAGATTGGTAGTAAGACGCGGTTACAAAAAAAGTGACGGAACACGTATTTCATGATAAAATAAATAAACGTTTAAATCAACGAATAATTCTGTCATTTAATTTAATCATGTTTGTATGGCCGTGACACTTAAAAAAAGTTTATAAAAAGGCCTTGAATTTGTTGTTTTGTGTCAAATAACAATTTGATGGATATATTTTTTTAAAGCTATGGTGGGGAATCCCCCTCATTCTTGCGTCATAGGCATTGTTGAGGTGTTGCTTTTTTTTTACCCCCCTTAATTCCTCGAGGATTTTGACCCAACTTGTGTCACACTCATGCGCGCGTGTTGGGGGAGGGGGTTCCCTCGATCGATGCCCCTGTCTGCCGCTACCGCACGTTCAAAGGGGACTGCGTGACGCTGATCTTGGGTTCGACCCCTCGAACGGTTGCATTGAAAGGTTTGATTTGTTGGAATGGATTTTTATAAAATATAGACTTTTTTTTTGCTGTTAACATTTTTCACGTCCGACACCTTAGCTCATTTGGTGGCGTGTCTGTCTTCTGAGCTAAGGGTCCCGAGCTCGATTCCTGGCATGGCCGAGGAATTTCATCAGTGAATGTGGGTATCCCCCTTTTACAGTGATAAACTAACGGCCGGGGGCTGGATGTGGTGTCTATTATAGATTTAAATTTGTAATTAGTGTGCTGATGTTCACAAAATGCATGTTAATTAATAAAAATAAACATACGTTACATTTTATGTGCTATTTTAACGTGTTGATAATATCTATCAAATAATAGCAGATCACATGACTAGACGTATGGATATAGGTTTTATTTTTTATTTTATGTATTTAGCACCGTCTTACTACCTTTTCGGGCTGTAAACTTAAGTACTAATTACGCTAATGAATTGGAAAGGCTAAATTTAGAGGAAATGAACCCGCATTTGCGTGAAGGAAAACTTGTACACTATTTAGGAAAAAACCACCCCCAGTTCACCCGATCGAGGTTCGAACCTCGATCTCCCCGTCCTAGGCAGTCTAGCTCAACACGAAACTAGTGCGTTAGCCAACTATGCCACCGAGGAGGGTATGGATTTATGAAAATTGACTAAAGGCAGGATTCCCTCGGCGCTACTTGCGTCTGCGGCCGCAGACGTGGGGTGATGAGTCGCAGACGCGGGATAGTGTTTCCCTAGATGAGTCTCTTGGTCGCCAGTCGTGGGTAGTTTTATCCGTAGTACAGATCGTTCCTAGGCTATCAGTTTTTCAACTGTGCTTTATTTAATGTGCCATGTTATTTTATTATTTTTAAATAATATAAATAAAATAAATACTACAAAACAATACCGAGATTAGAGCCTCGATCTCCCCTTCATGGTTGGTATATTCTAACACAAGAGTAGTGCCTTTGACCAGACTCCCACCGAAGCGAATTCATTCAAGTATTAACTTGACAGTGGTTGTAGGTGAGTGGCGGAAGGGAGCATAATCTTTAACAGAATTGATTAGTCCCATAAAATGACACAGACCATTGTATTTTAAGCCGTGTGACCTGACAGCGATTGATACTTTCTCGATGATTGAGGCGGCCGCCTTAAGATACAACCCGCTTTGCAAAACATAGTAGGCAACCAATGTGAGCGTGTCTCCTGGGACTCCGCGCGTGTGATAGGAGAACCTCTTCTACTATAAAAAAAGAGCATGTGTACCCCCTCCTTCTCCACTCGCCCTATTACTTCCGTTGTTTGTTTTCTTACAAATTGCTTTCTTTCCTGGACACAAACACCTTCGTCTCGCTCGCGAACATAGAAAGAGCGGGAAATGCGATCTTTTCCGTTTCGTGAGCAGCCAATCAGAGCCGGCCACGTTTGGCTGATCTCATCCCGGCTCGTGAATTTTCCCGTCAACCCGCTTCGGTGGTTGCTTGGTCTAAACCCTGAGCGGTCACTCTCGTAAATAGCAGTAGGCTGGACTACCATTGACAGGGAGATCGAGGTTCGTATCCCGGTCGGGTGGTTTTCCCGAAATGGTTTTACTCTTCCACTCAAATGTGGGTACACTTCCTCAAAATTAAACCATACACACATTCGCGTAGTAAGTAGGTCTAAATATGTGTGTAAATCGAACGGGCAGTAAGACGAAGCGATTCCAATCAGTTTTATTTTTATGTTTATTGATAATATTGATCAAAAGTGACAGTTGAAGAATACATGACTTGACGTATGAATACGTTAAAGTAGATCTGGTAGCTTTTCTGACTCTCAGATAAGATTCTTCCTGTGGACTTAGGGTGGGCAAGAAGGGAACGCGAGTCAAGGGAAGTGGTTATGCAATTTTTATATCAAAAACTTATTTTTGGCTAAGAAATCAAACGTGGAGTTTAATTTTCTACACATGGTGATATCAACAGCTGTTGAATATGTCATTAGCATAGCGGCATTAGATAAAACTTTTTAAATGAAAATAAAAAGTTGTCATTAAATACCAGGACATCCCTGACAAATATTCAACAACTATTGATATCGACGTGTGAAGAAAATTAAACTTTGTTTCTACTGGAACAAAATTTTATTTATTTTGGGCAAAAAAAATTGTTTAGTTATAAAAACTACAAAAATACAACCCTGAACTCGCGTTTCACACACTCTCATCTTAAAAGTAAGATTTTCAAAGGGAGCCCTTTATTTGAAAACTGTAAACTCATGTTGCCACAATGGCGGAAGAATGTTACATATGCGTGTACATTCTTATTCCGTTTGGTTAATAGTGTAAAGAATAACTACACAGTAATCCATATTGGGGTATTAAACAGATTTTGGATGATTTTCTAGATTAAATTTTCAATTAATAAAATCAGATATATTTCTAGAGTAAAAATGTTAGTGACTTTCTAACGGCGCGCGCTCTTATCAGTCCCTGCATCCTTGGTTCTGATCCTAACCGGGTCAGTAACCTATACGACCTGATTATCCTAGATTTACGTGAGTCAGTTTATTATGTTCTGGCGCCAGGCATGATCCCTACCAACGATTACACTGGTTTTGATTAAAATTAAAGCTCACAAATCAATATTTAGGATTAATTTATTCCACACTTGGGTTCTGGTTATTAAAGAATGAATAATATAAGTTTATTTGGAGTGATTGCGCAAGTGTGGAACACGTCCGATCTTTGTTATGGTGTTGGGTGACCTGATGGTCTAGGGGTAAGGTGTCAGACTTCTGTGCTGAGGGTCCAGGGTTCAATCCTCGGTCTCCCGGCACAGATTTATGATTGCCAAATCCTTCCTTCACCTCTGACAATACGTGTATTAATCACAGCCTGTGAATGTGTGGAATGCCAGGCCTCCACCGTGGTTCGTATCCCACGTTAAACTGTAGGTCCTCCATTTCATCTCACAATCACCCTACTATTGAACATTAGCGTAAGTTAATATAACCCGAACGGGTAGTAAGACGCGGTGCTAATAATAATAATTTATGATGGTGTTATCACTAGTGTTTTTCCAATGGCTGCTGCTAGGGCTTTCTTGTAACCCTCACCGCGTCCTCTCGGACCATTTCCACTCTAAGCAAGAAATCGGTCAAGGTCGCTTTCGTTCTCACTTAAAGCTGTTACTCAATTTGGGGAGATCTTTTACAATTTTTCCTGTTCTTTTCTGCTAGATTTTAAGAATTGTACGTTACTATTAAAAAAGCAATGAATTGTACACTTATTTTAGAAGGTGAAACAAAGTGACGTTCCAGTAACGCCCTTCAATAAAACTCGTAAATTCTGCTAAAGTTAATATGAAACGTACTATGTTATGCTCCATCTTTGATCATCATTGTTGGTGTCGAAAATGGGCTTCCTATAAAAATCTTGGTTTAGCTTGTAAGTAATGTTCTAATGTGGCCGGAGGTTTAGAAATTGCTCCTTAAATAACACCGTTATAAAAACTATTTGCAAAGGAATCACTCTCGTCCGCTCAATGAAACGGAACACGCCAAACACTCAAGTCCGATACTTTATCAGATGGAATAAAGTTTTTTTAAAATATGAATTCGTTTCTTGTTGAAAGCCAATAGGCCGCGGTAATTGACGAACCCGATGTGAGGTCTCTTCTCAGACACTAAACTCGTACAATTATTATAAATAGGACGTGCTACGATAACTCTGTTGCTTGTTGCAACACTTCACTTATAATTGATGGAGATTGTTTCCGAATGTCGAATGTAAAACTTTGATTTCTCCATTTAAGAGCCCGTCTCACTCTCCGGATACTGCGTGGTATAGTAGTTATTGCACCTGGCTACATATTAAGGGTTTTGGGCTCGATTCCCGGCTGGTACCTTGGGTATATTTTTTTTGCTGGAAGAGGAATTATCTCAACTGTCATCAGGGTTTGATTAATTAGTCTTAAGCTAGGTTTAAGATCATTACTGTCCGCTTCGGTGGCCGTGGGCTCTAACGCGCTAATCTCACTGGCTAGATTACCGATGACGGGGAGATCGAGGTTTGAATCTCGTTCGGATGTGCTGAAGGTTTTTTTTTTCCAAAATGGCTTTCCACGCAAATACGGGTACATACACTTTCTCTAAATATGACCTTCCTAAGTCCTAAAACCATTCACGTAATTAGTACATATGCGTATAACCCGAACGGGTAGTAAGATGTGGTGATAAAAAAATCATTATTGGCTCTACATATTCATAAGGACTATTACATAATCTGATTGAGGGTACGTGTATACGACCTTGGGCAACGTTCTGTTCCCACAGAGCGGCTGAAAGTCTACATACAAGGGGGCGACCGAACTAGATACATCTCTCACGGACAAATTTACCATACCATAGGGTTTTAGTGTTGCAAACATTAAGAAATCCCCCATTATTTATGAAGTGTTTTGATATTTTTGATATTGTTTTCACTAAAATGTGGGTGAAAGTTCTGACTCGTTTAAAAGTTTGAATGTAAGTTTAATTTATTTAAAAAAAAAGTGTGATAGCCTACATAAGGCTCTATAAAACAATCCCACCTTATCTTAAAATGTTATTAAGAATTAATAGCCAGAGCTATTATTTATGCTTATTAGTAGGGAATTACTCCACTAGATATCATATTCTGAAAATTGAAAAATGACACCTGGACACGCCAGACAAGCCAGAGGTCCCGGGTTCGATTCCCGTGTCCAGGTGTCATTTTTCAATTTTCAGAATTAAAATGTTATGTTGTAACCCTATCAGAACTTGACTTAATTTTATAGAAGAAGGTTAGATGTAGATTAATTTCTAACCTTTTTAGTCTCAGAAGTACACATTTACAAACTTTAAACTCAAAATTGTAACTCTTAACTGTTCCGAAACCTGCTGATAATTTTTCGGCTATGTTTTGTTAAAGCTAGACAAATATCTAGGTGGCTTAGTGCTTTACCATACAGCCCTCTTAAGATAGAGCTGTCGGTAACGAGAGTAAAGGACAATGTTTTTGCACTTTTTTATAGCAAGACATTTTTTGGTCAAAATAAAAAAAACTCTCCAGTAGAAACATAGTTAAATTTTCTTCGCGTGGTGATATCAACAGTTGTTAAATATCTGTCAAGGGTGTCCTGGAATTTAATGACAACTTTTTCTTTTCATCTAATGCTTATGACAGATATTCAACAACTGTTATCAGCGTGTGAAGAAAATTAAACTCTTTGTTTCTATTGGAGAAAGGTTTGATTTATTTAGACCAAAGAATTGTTTTGGTTTTAAAACTGCAAAAACCCTGACCTTTCTTGCGTTCCTCTGCAGCCCACTTCACCCCAAGGATAATAACACCTAACTTCGAGGCCGTAGTCAGGGGGGGGTTCGGGGTTAAACGCCCCCCCCCCCCCGAAATTTTATGAACAAAATATATATGGCTTTATTTATGGTTCAAACAATATCAAAATTAAGGTAAAAGTACAAATTAGGGGGCTGTGTTACCATAAAAAGCACTGCAGAGCTTCCAGAGGTGTTTATTATTTATAATTTTTTTATAGCCTTCGGCAGTTATGTGTTATGTTGTAGTAAAAAAAATTTTCAGATAAATTCTAGAGGTGTTTAATATTTAGAATTGTTCCTATTTTTCGGCGGTTAGGGGGTTATGTTGCCATAAAAAACACTTCAGATAACTCCTAGAACAGTTTTTTATTTATAATTTTTTCTAGCCTCCGTCAATTGGGGGATGGGCCCACCAAACCCCCCTTGAAATTATTGGCTGGCTACGGCCTTGCTTAACTTGAGTAGTTAATACAGATTAAACCTGACGTTGAATCGTGCGGGTTTCTGTATCATACTTTAAAAAAACAACAATGGCATCAAGACCATAAAAATGGTTTGACCATTTTTATTTTTTAATTCTACAAAATTAAATGTAAATAAATTTAGTTCAAAATACTGAAAAGGTCTAAGAATCCCGAGAACCGCCGCACTTCTATACGGCTTAGGGTTCTAGCGTGATTGTAAAGGTCTACCTGATTATCCGGTAAATTAACCGAGAGGCTCTTTCAATACAGTACTTTCATTTCGTAATTTCTGGTTTTCAACGAATAATATTGTAGCTAAATTTTGCTTAAATATTTCTTCTGATTTTCACTCCACCGCAATTTAGCCTCAGGAATAAATACCTGTTTTAGTTTTATTAACTTGTTAAATGATGTTACAAAAAACTATGATTTGCACTTTTTACCGAACCATAGCTCAAATAAGTCGAGAGTGGCTTGTATTACGCTACCTACACATTTTAACAGTTGGGCTGGTTCTATTCCCTGAGGTTACTGTATATCATTTCCATTCTGTGTGGTGTTGAGTATGCTTTGATATTGATTCGGAGATCAGCTAAT
>CABFWB010000647.1:181070-204093 GCA_902151455.1 Timema bartmani | reverse complement strand
GGTTGAATCCCTAGACCCGCTTCAGTGGCCGAATGCTCTAAGGCGTCACTCTCGTGCTAGGTTGGCTTTCTGAAGACTTGGGTGCGAATCCCGGCCGGGTATACAGAGGGTGGTTTTTCATAAATGGTTTCCCACTCTTTTTCCACGTGGATAGATTACTTTTAAAATGCTTCCTTCCTCATCTCTACACCATTAGAGTTGGCCTAACTACCATGTACGCTTATAAACTGAACATTTTGTAAGACATGGTGATAAAAACGAATCCTTTGCATTAGGTTTTGTGCGGGTTTACTTTTAGTATCTTACAGTGGCCTAGCAAGTTTCCTACTTCCTGGGTATTTTCCTTGCCTTGCCAGAGAAACAGCTTCACTGACTGACCTTGTAGCCAGCTGTAGGGAATTCACTAGCTGGAAGGACTTCTTCACATTATCGTCTAAAATTGTGTAAGAGATCAAATGGGCGCAGTGTAATCGGGACCTAATGTAACTTTAGATAAGAGACTTCGTTTTTTGGCGGTCAACATTGAGGGAATTTAACTATCGACATTTATAGACCTACTTACGATATATTAAAAAAAATTGCCGGTTGTAGGTCACATATCTTCGTTTGAACACACACATGTAGATCTCGATATATTTTTGGTAGAAATAAACCTTAAAAAAAATACCTTTTTTGTTGTAAACATTGATAACATTTTACTATAATATTAATGTTATTTTATAAGTATTGATAATGTATATCTAAAGCAGCGGTTCCCAAACTTTTTGAATCGTGGAGCACTTTTCATGAGAGAAATTTGTCACGGATCACTATAGTTGCCTTGATGCTAAAGATTTGCACATGCATTTTTTGCTATATTTACCTAACTTCATTTATTAAAGTTGTTAGTCGATATTTTATCGTATAATAAAAGCACAAATTATTTTTAGATTTATAAATAGCTTAAATTTTGATCTAAACTTAATTTTTCCCATTGAAAATTGTAACTTTAAATATAGTTTTCTCAAAACAATTTTGCACATAAGTGTCTTTGGTATAAGGACGACGATATTTTCACATATACTCTACATAGATAGATACTAAACCGAATTACAGCAGTATTCACTATGGAAACAAATGTTTAAGCATTTGCGTATGTTAGACATAAAGTTTTATTTCATCTTAAATGCTATTTTCTCCCTTAATTTCAGAGAAATAAGGAACTTAACTACATAAACGTAAAACAACAAAAAACATAAATTAACCTAAAGCAACTCATTTGATAACGAATTCAAAGTAAGTATTGTAAATCCACAATATGTTACCCACACAAAGTGTTAAAACAATTTTTATGGCTTCAAAAAAAAGTCACTTGGCATAAAAAAAAGAACGATAAAGTATAGACCACGAACTTAATTTCCAATGAGAGGGATGGGACTGCTGTGTTTTGATTTGCGCAATGTGGCTGTATCTAGTTGAGTTTGGGACAGCTGTACCAAATATCTGGCTCTGCATTGAGCCAGGATCTTTTGTTTTAGTAGACACATAGGCAGAGAGTCCTGATCCACATAAGTAAGTTATTGCAAATGGAAGGATTATTTTCTCTCTATCTGACCAAAACTTCGAATTCGTCTCGTAGCTGACATCAAAATTCTGATAGTGACTTCTTAGTTGCAAAATTCTCTTTTAATGCAGAATCGGATATCAAATCATTCAAGCACTTATACTGTTCCGATGCCAGGTTGGCTTTTCCGACATTCAAATAATATAATAATATTGCACTGCTACTTGATTTGTTTCGACTCTCGACTGTATACTAACTGAACTTTAACTGACAGAAGGTGCGAAGGAACAAGAGTTTTTAATATGCAATAGAAACTCCCCAGAAAATTCTGGTTAGGTGTTGAAACAAACAATCTTATCTGAAAGTGCGGCGAAGTTCTCTGAGAGACGGGGTGAAATGGCACCCTCTAGTCTCTCTGTCTGGTTTCGCCGCGTGCAGTCTGTAAATAATTTCTACCCAATACTTACCTATACACAGTTCATGGACGCACAAATTCACAGTTTTGATATCGTGTCACATTTTATTTATATTTATTTCCTATCTATTCGTGGAGCACTTGGAGATGCTTTGCGGAGCACACTTTGGGAACCGCTGATCTAAAGTGACAACTGCATATCACGTCTTGACGTATGCATACGTGATTCATTATGTCTAGTAACTTTTCTCTGTCATATATGTTCATTCGTAATATAATTGTGATATAGTTAAGCTTGCCGACATTAGATTAGTCCGGACTCTTCCAAGGCAGGCCACGAGTGGTGGACGCGGTCGGACCATTCTCTTTGAGACATTGATTTCTGGCGCCGCGACTCANGGGGGGGGGGGGGGTGTTTGTAGGGAACACGAGCCAAAGCCACTGTTTTTGCATCAAAACTTTTTTTGACCAAAATAAATTAAATATTGCTTCAGTAGAAACAGAGTATAATTTTCTTCACATGTCGATATCAACAGTTGTATATATGTTTATGAGCATAGCCGTATTAGGGGAGAAACTTTTTAAATGAAAAGAAAAAGGAGTAATTACATTCCATAACACCCTTGACAGATATTCAACAACTGTTAATATAATCGTGTGAAGAGAATTGAACTATGTTTCTACTGGAGCAATGTTTTATTTGCTATAGCCAAAAAAAGGTTTTGCTATAAAATGGCAAAAATACTGACCTTTTCTCGCGTTCCCTACATACATCCCCACCTTAAACCATTTTAGATGTGAGGTAAGGTCTTTTCTCTAAAGATAACACTGTACCAAAGTCCAAGGGGTGATAATATTATTTTATCTTGATCATCGTGGAATTTGACCTGACTTCTATCCTCAGGGCGGCCGCCTTGGTCATCAAGAAAGTATCAAACGCTGTCAGGCCATACGGCTTAAAATACAATGGTATGTGTCGTTTTCTGGAACTACTACTCTACTCTGTCTAAGCTTATACTCCCTTTCGACCTTCATTTAGAAACCACCATTTGTCATATCAATAAGAGGGAAATGAAACTACAAAACTTCTTATCTCAAGGCAAAGAGGAAAGCTCGCTGAAAATTCTATCAAGTCACTGTATTTGTTTGAGGATGTCTAAATCTAGAGCTCTTTTTCATCAAGCCTAGTCTCACAGTTCCGTGAATATGATTAAAATGTCGTTGAAAATGAGCTCTCACATTTTCATACTTTTTTTTATTAATAAAAATCGAAATATAGGGTGTTATGAAAAAAAAATCCCTGTGAGCTTGATTAGACTTAATTTTGGCATGAACCATATTTTTAAATAAAGAATCTTAGATAATGATATTAAGTTATAGCTGAACTAACCTCTTAATTTAAAGTTTGTATTTAAACGCTAACATGTTGATTATAAATACTAAAAAGACGGTTGAGATTACCGTGTGTAGAAATATAGACCGAACTTAACAACTGAATAACCCTCCTCGGTGGGGTAGTTAGCTAAAGCGCTAGTTATGTTGAGCTAGACTGCCGAGGACGGAGATCGAGTCTCGAATCTCGGTCGGGTGAACTGTGGGTGGTTTTCCCCTAAATGATTCTCCACTCTCCCTCCACGCAAATGCACTTATTCTAAATTCAACCTTAAAATTCCTAATCCATTTAGCGTAATTAGTTCTTAAGCGTATATAACTCGAATGTGTAGTAAGACACGGTGTTAAATAAAATAAATAATAAAACTACAGGATACATATTTTATATTATATTCTGACCATTATTTTTTTTTGCTTTAAAAAGTGAAAATAAAAAACTGACCCTATCTAGTTTTCTCCTCCATATCAACTTGACATTGATTTCTTTCAACCTATTTTCATTTGTAATGTTTTGTATCGTAATCTCCCCAGGTGGATTGTTTAACCTGGTTCTCTGTTAGTTATCTCTCTTTCTCTCTAATCGGCGCTTGTCAGACCTCATGTGTGGTCTCTTTGTTTCCTTTTGCGGGTTCTAATATATATATATTCAGGCACCAAAGTATCGCGAGACGTGTTTTTGACCAATATTTACCTAGTAAATTAAAATTAATAATTTATTTAGCATCACATCTTACTACCCTATACGCTTATGTTACAATGATATTAGGGATTAGGAAGGTTATATTTGAAAGTGTACCCGTAGTTGTGTAAAGGAAGAGTGGTAAACCATTTAGGAAACACAACCCTCAGTACACCCGACCGAGATTCGAACCTCAATTTCCCCATCATCGGCAGTACAGTAGTCTAGTCTGCCGCGATAGTAACGCAGCCACCGAAGTATCCTCGCATTAAAATTCATCTAAATTTTTTCTAAAGTTCATTGTAACATTTTTAAAATGTATTCTACACACGCGAAATAGAACGATATTTGATCTTTTCGTGAGATTGACTACTTGAACTTTAAATACTAATAGGGTGACCTGGCGGTCTAGGGGTAAGGTGTCATACTTATGTTCTGGGGATCCGGGGTTCAATCCTCGGTCCCGGCACATATTTATCTGATTGCCAAACTCTTCCTTCACCTCTGACAAGACGTGTATTAATCTCAACTTGTGAATGTGTGGAATCTCAGGCCTCCCCCGTGGTTCGGATTCCACGTTAAACTGTAGGTCCTCCATTTCATCTCACAATCACCCTACCATTACACATTAGCGTAAGTGCGTGTAACCCGAACGGATTGTAAGACGCGGCGCTAATAATAAATACGAATAAGGGCTACCGCGCGACCAGCGAGAATGCTTGTGGAAGCCTAAATGGAACAGCGCTCTCTTGACTGCAGCGACCAGTTAGCCGCGGCGACCACTGGGATAACGAGCGGCGCTCAGGCGACCAGTTGGCCAACTGGACAAATCCATTAGAAAGTAGAAATTAAATGTACGGTCGCTTCCTTGGTCGCGGAGCAAGTCGCTGGTCAAGTCGCTGGTGTCTAAAAGGTCACAGCGGCTGGTCGCGCGGTGGCCCTAATAGTCAATTAGGTCGATTCTAATGAGTTAGCGGTGTGAAAGCTATACAAAAACTTTTATTAATTAGATTAGCATACGTTATCATTCTTAGCCCTTTTTCATTCTCATATCAAGATAAATGATTGTAATCGTGAAAATTGTTGACCTAGAGATTATGATGGTTATTTGCGTTAAATGTGTCATGAACAAAAAAAAAGTTTATTTTACAATCCTGTTCGTCCCTGGATACAGAGCTAAAAGAGTTTGTTGGATTTTGTTAAACTTTTATATCTAGATGTTAGTTTTTTTAAATGTATTTAGCACCGCGTCTTACCCGTTCGGGGTATACGCCTATGTACTAATTACACTAATGGTTTAGGGATTAGGAAGGTTTAACTGAGAGGAAGTGCACCCGCATTTACATGAAAACCATTTAGGAAAAAACACCCTCAGTGTACCTGACCGGGATCGAACCCCGATCTCCCCGTCTCAGGTAGTCTAGTCTAACACGAGAGTAGCGCATTGGTAAGACTAGTTAATAATGACCTTGACACGGGAATCGAACCCGGGACCTTTGGCTTAGTACGTCAATCCTAAAACCATTGAGCTATTCAGGAGACTGCATTAAACTGATTGAAGAATGACCCTCAGCAAGGGACGAATCCTGGGTAGCTCAGTCTTAGAGCATAAGTGAGCTAAGCCAAAGGTCCCGGGTTCGATTGCCATATCCAGGTGTAAGTTTTCAACAAGTTTAAATTAATTAGATGCAATGAAGCATTATTTTGAGCTTTTTTTTTTACTTTAGCCTCAAATTAAGGGCAGTTTATTGAAAGTGGTTTTTTAGAATTACAAATGTTTCAAAAATGGCTTATATAGAAAGTTTTGAAGGGCACTCGAATTATCATGGTGTAAATTGAAGCCACATCCCAAATAAACAATTTTATTTTTCATAAAAAATAACAAAAAAAGAGGAAATATTAGTGTTGGGGGTGGGGGGGCTGAAGCTCCCCTTATCACCTATTTATGGGCGCTCATGGCGAATAAGTCCGTCTGTAAGTCGAAGGTTTTGTTTCTACCACCACATCGACGGCGGTGTATTTTTTCTCTTTCCGCTCTAGTCTCGTCGACCTATTGTTACGACGGCGTCCTTGTACGTTCGTTAGTCCCTGGGGAAGGGGGGTCGTGAGGGGAAGGGGACACATCCGTTCAACGGGAAGCAGGAGACGTCCAGACTCCGGAGAGCTTCATCAGCGCCAAGTATCACGCGCTTCAATCCGTCCTCGGGTCCTGAAGACTGTGTTTATAATTATTTGAGGTATTTAAGAGCATGCCTTACATGCCATTCAACTCTGGTTTACACTCGGCTAGAAATAGTAAATTTACACGAACACTATTGCATGTGGATACTCTCTGATTAAACAATAATGGAAATAAGGCGTTAGTAGAATTTCCTAATATTGAATATTGTTGAGATATTAAATGGCATGCATTTAGATAAAAAAAAACTGCATTGTAAATACAGTTTTTGCCCATTTTATAATGGCTTCGGAGATAAACATTGCGCACCAATTTTATTCTTTCATAATAGCGATATACTGTAGTTACTAAGAAGAAACTTTGTCCCCCATCGTCACCGAAGGAAAATTTCAAGTAATCATTCAAATACGAATGCACTGCACACATTTCTGGCATATCTTACTAATTAGTCTTTTCTTTTCCCTTTTAACTCCCATACCTCGCGCGAGCCGGGAGCTGAGTTGGGCCTGCTATGACGCACGCTTTTAACATGCCTTTTCGGAACATACTGCAAAGTGATTATATCAGCAAATCACCTATAAACCAAATTAAACCTAGAACAGACACAACCAGCCCCCCAGCCGTTAATTCATCAATGTTGAAAGGGTAAATCCATAGCTCACCAATCATACAATTTTCACCCATGCTCAGAATCGAACCAGACACTTGAAGCTCAATAGGAAGACACGCTACCGACTAAGCTGAGGTTGTTGGATTACTTTCATCCTAGGCAGGAAGTCGCTAGGTCGGGAAGAGAAAGTTAGAGAACATCTCTAGTATTGTGCTGAAATCGCGCTGACTTCATCCATATCTGATTAATCGTGCCCTTGGATTATCCTGTAAGGTAGCGAGCTTACCTTTCATACAGCTTATAAGATATGGCCATAGTGTAAAACGTCCCTTTCAGGGTAAACGGAGTGTACATACTGTCTTTTATTGTTTGTGACAATTTTCTTAAATAACCACCCCTTGATAAGTTACTTTTTTTTTAAAAAAAAAACCACATTATTTTGATAGTGGCATTAAACACTTCGGATATAAATTTAAAATCTCCATAGCCATCTAATTTTTGTTTTAAATATTTTCAAAAATTAGTAGACTATAATTTACCCTAAAATAATTTGAAGGAGGTTTGTAATCAGGTTAAGGATTGGAAGGCGAGGTTAAGATCTCGCGGCCATGAACTTTCGGGTTGAGGTGAGGCGTCAATTCGAGAGCTGTAATAAAACAGTTCCGAAGTATGGTTATGTAGCATCTAGATATAAAGTTTGAACGAAATCAATAGAACATTTGCGGTTGTGGTCCCAAATACACACATTGGGATTGTAAAACGAACTTTATTTTTAGGTTCGTGGGCAAATAAAAACTTAATAAAGATTCATCATAATCTCGTGGTCTAAAGATTTCAAGAATTTTCTACTGTCTGTATTAATTAAGAGGGTGGCGGGGAGGATAGTTTTGGAAACATTCTCAGACCAAGTTTTAACGTTGGTGCAAATTATCGTACTTCACACGATTGGATGATGTATCTCACCCCCTATGGGTTTTTTTTTTAAGAATTTGGTTTAGTAAGTTCCCAAGCTAAGTGATTTCATCATGAAGGCACTTTATTGAGTTGAAACCACACTTTTATAGTTAAAAAAAATTATATTACACCGACACAGATCCTACTCGTACGGCAAATCGACGCTCTCTTCGTAGAAGCTTCTCCAGCCCCTAATATCCGACCTACACCTTGCTTCTGGGAGCCCTTCTCTTTAGTGTTACACTAACCAATAAGAGAGCTTTTGACGGTTTGATGTTACTTTTCTTATTGGTGGATCAATATCTGGACTAAAACCTGGCCAACTCATCACCGCACGTTTTAACATGGAATGGAAGAAATTTTAAACATAGTGGTGTAGTACGTATTATATTTAAATTTACTTTTGAAAATCTCTTATGGACTTAAAACACACTAGAATAAATAATAATTAGTTAAAATGGTATTAATAATTAATATATAACTTGAATCTAGAATCTTGTACGGAAAATAAAATCGTTCAAATTTGCCTAGTCATCCATGGATGTAGAATGTAAAGGAATTTACATACTGTTCTTTAAAAATATACTTCATCCATGACTATCCAAATAAATGAGAGGCCTAGAACAGGGTCATTAAAAATAACCTCTTCTGCTGTTAATAACCACAAGAAGGATCTTAGCCCGCACCGCTGAACGTGTGGTCAAGGAATCAAGTTTGTTTTGGCTTTCCGCTGACTGGCAAATCGAGGTTAACATTCCAGTGTGGTGTGGTGAGGGTGCCCCCCCAAAAAAAGTATCTCCATTCTTCTCTTAGGTGAATGTGGGTGCTTTTTTGATCGATTTAGAACCTCATCGCCTCTATCCTACGTGTGTGGATATGGTGATAGCCGGCGAAGGTAGGGAATACCTCGACCTTCTTTAATCCTGCGATCATGGCATACTACCCACTTCTTTGAAAACTTGTCAACTTCGGTGGTCTTCTGGTAAAGTTATCGCCTCAGGACCCGATGTTCGGGTTCAAACCCAAGCAGAACGACGGATTTTTCTTGGCCGATATAAATAGGTCGTATAACTTCCTTCGAACGGGAAGTAGAGCCGTAGGTCCCATATTTATTTTGGCATGTAAAATACCTTTCCCGGCAAAATTGGTAGGCCCTTTCGCTCTCGTCCATAGAAATTCTCGTGTGCTGTTATAATCACTATGTTCAGAAAATGCACGTTAAATACCTCAAATAAACAAAAAAAAAAAAAATTGAAAAATTTTATTAACCTTTTCCGGAACGCCAAATAACAGATCTTGTTTGAAGATGGAAGAAAAACATATTTTGAAAACGCGCTCATTGTACTCGATCGGGCTCAAACCGTGGCCTCAGCTCCACCATCTGTGTGTGTGGACGCGCGCGCTATCTGTGCGCACACTTCCTGTCTGTCCGTGCACCGCCGGAAGTGGGGTTATATCAGTTGGACACCGCACGGAGCATGTGGGCCAGTGGCGGCCTATAGAAGGTTGTAACAGGGCACCTGGACCTGTCGGAACTACTTTCAGTTCTCTTTTTCTGTCTTTCCCTCCCCTTCCATTTTAAAACTTTCCTCTGCATTTGGTTACTTTATTCGGTGTTCGGCTCTTAATTCTATTTCCCCCTTTCTTCCTCTCTACCAAAGCCATAGCCAGGCCAAGATTTCAAGGCCACAGCCAAAGTAAAATTACCACAATTAAATGCCTCTAGAATCTATCTGGAGTTAATTTTAATTGTAATTAAGGGCAGGAATTAAGTTTATTAAGGGCTTAAAATTTGTTTGAAATTTAGAAACTTATAGATTCTCTTCTATCCAAGTATGAAAATGTACATTTATCACTTATATAATAAAGGCATACCCAACGGTGGCAGAACCAGGGAGTGGAGTATAAGGGGGAGTAATCATTTTTGCCCTCTTCTAGATCAATTTCACTAATCTTATTTTTCGAATATGATACGGTTAAAAACCATACAAATAGATTCTAAATCTAAAGGCATTGAATTAAAATTTTTAAAAAATCAGGTGCGGGCCGTTTTAAATGTATTTTATAGGCATCACAATTTGGTCATGATCTACCCGGCTTTGTTGTCCGAATAATTAACACAACCACAAACTATTTAAACAAAAATTATTTAGACATTAGAATACCTATATACTCGTATTTTCTTGTTTTATTTAAACTGTTAATTTTTATTGTCAACTTTCGGGGGTGAAGGGGGCTTTAAGCCTCCAACCTCCCTCCCCCCCGGCTACAGCCTTGCTCTCTACCCATTTTATATTTTCCCCGTATTCTCTTTCTGATCTTCTTTATTCTCGCCTTTCCTCCCCCCTCCCGCTCATCTTTCTGCTGGGGGTCCGGGGTTCAATCCCCGGTCCCGGCACAGATTTATCTGATTGCCAAACCCTTCCTTCACCTCTGACAAGACGTGTATTAATCACAACTTGTCAATGTGAGGAATGTCAGGCCTCCACCGTGGTTCGGATCCCACGTTAAACTGTAGGTCCTCCATTTCATCTCACAATCACCCTACCATTACACATTAGCGTAAGCGCGTATAGACCGAACGGGTAGTAAGATGCGGTGCTAATAGTAATATTCCTTCGTGTGTGTCTTGTACAAGACACTAGAGCTCTTTCTGCTGCGCCCCAGTGGCAATCTCAGTGAAATGAGAGCCGCCAGTTCGTGTCTCTGCCTGCCTGTTGGTTACGCAACTTGATGCAGTCTCGCACCGTCTGCAACACGGGGAGAAAGTCTCGCCGGTGTGAAAGTCTGCGGAAGATGACTGTTGGTACCGGTGCTGCGGTAACATGTGGTAACGATACGTCTGATGCTTCGTCATCGCCATGTGTGGCTTCACATCTTCCATGCGAGACTCTCGTGTTACCTGGCGTGAGTCTCAGACACTGGGCGAGCCTGCCTGCACGCGGACTGAATATCTGGTTTACCAGGTGAGGGAAGGTCGGGGCTCGAACCGGACAACATCGGAAGCGCGCAAGTGGGACAAATTTCACATCCAAAGCGCACAGGGGGGAAAAAAACCCTGCATAACGTGTCAAAATAGAAAACATTGTATTGTTTGAAAGTTCATTGGTGTACTTGAACAATGACGCCATCTATTCATATCTTGAGCTAGTTGTCTCGAGTCCACCTTATTACACCCTATCCATATCTTGAGCTAGTTCTCTCCAGTCCACCTTATTACACTCTATCCATATCTTGAGCTAGTTCTCTCCAGTCCACCTCATTACACCCGATTTCTTTCAGGTATATTCTAATATAATCCTCCCATCTGCGTCTGGGTCTTCCCAATGGCCTCGTCCCATTGGGTTTGTCAGTCAATACTCTGAACATAGTTCTATATTCTCCCATTCGCGCTTCATGTCCTGACCACCGTAGTTTGCTATATTTGTGTTGTCTTGTGATTACGGGGTATGTAACCTCATCTACTCTCCAATATCCTCCCTTTTTTGACCAATTATCTTCCTAAGCTGCTTGTTTTCGAACATCCTAAATATATTTTTGAAATAAGGTAAGAGACCACGTTTCATACCCATAGAGAACAACCGGTAAAACTGTTGTTTTGTATATTATGATTTTTACCTTTACAATAATAATTTCACCCGCCTCGGTGGCGTAGTTAGCTAACGCACTAGTCGTGTTGAGATTGACTGCCGAGGACGGGGAGATTGAGGTTCGAATCTAGGTCGGGTGAACTGGGTGGGGGGGTGTTTCCTAAATGGTTTTCCACTCTCTCTCCACACAAATGCGGGTTCACTTCCTATAAATTCACCCTTCCCAATTCCTAATCCATTAGTGTAATTAGTACTTAAGCGTATAACCCTGAACGGGTAGTAAGACACGGTGCTAAATAATAATAATAATAATAATAATAATAATAATAATAATAATAATAATAATAATATCAATAATAAAATAAAACAATTATTAGGTTAGTTGTTACTATATGGGGTTCAAACTACAAGCCATGGTGCGCTTTTGATATTGGTCTATCTGCCTTGTGAGCCTTTGATATACTTCAAAGGAGGTACACAATTCTGTCTTTGCGCTTTCAATACGTAGCCGACACGAAAACATGTTCGTAACCGACAGTACATCCTATTCGCACCTCCTTGTTCAAACAAACCACAGGGTAAACTTTTAGCCGAAATGTCTCTTTGTTGAAACCTTATCTCAGAACTAAAGTCACGAGCAAACGGCACGCCTCGTCGCCTTTATGCCAGTGTTGCCATCTTTAACCAAAATACCACCACAAGTGATCATAACTTCCAGCTAGTTTACAACAAAATAAAGCTAGATTTTCTCAAGTTTGATAAGTTTTTTTACTATCGAGAAGGTCTCATGTTCTAACGCGTCCCTTTAGTGTAAGACTGAATTTTCGGTGATGGGTAGATCTGAGTTTGAATATATGTTTGGTGACTTGGGGGTGGTTTTCCTCTAAATGTTTTTTTAAAACTTTTCCTCCACGCAATTATGGGTACATTTCCTTAAAACTCTTAACTTCCTGATCTTTGTCCCCTTAGCGTAATTAATGTATGCGTATGACCCGAACGGGACCGCCTCTCTGGTCTAGTGGTCAGAGATCTTGGCTACAGATCCAGAGGTTCGATTCCCGGCGCTTTCAGATTTACTGTAAAGCAATGCGTCTGGAACGAGGTCAAATCAGCCTCGTGAGGGCAAATGAGCTACTTGAATGATAAAGTAGCGGCTCCGGTCTAGAAAACTGAGATAATGGCCTAAGGGTTCGATATGCTGACCACATGACACCCTTTATAGTAATAATATCTTTGAATATCGTCTTTATTTTGGTGGAATTAAGTCCAGCGCCTTTTCTTACACTTGATCCCTTGGTAAAAAAATTGTCATAACCGCTGAGCATTGTTTGAATGTTTGTTTTGATTTACATAACTCGAGTGGACGCACGGGCTGAGAACTGCTGGCTTAGCATCTATGAAGTAATGAACTAGAAAGGTTGCCGAGGAGTGCTGACAATTTATAACAATAGTTGAACTAATTGGCCAGGAAGGGTTCCAGCACGGAGTATAATTTTTGTTGTTTTGGCATCGGGGCTGTCACAATTCCATCGATATCGCAGGCATTTTCGCTGCTCGATGCCGTGCCATACGAGACGACATCTTCGGGTCATTGGTAGCACTTGTACTCAGAGGGCACCCAAAGAGCCCATGACCCCGAGATCGATCTATGTACGGGTCACGCGCGGTGTCTGTCAATTACATCTTAGTTTCCACGAGTTAAGCCAGTAAAACTTTGAAAATTAATTTATATGGTTTTTAATCAATTAAATTTACCTATTATTATTATTGTTATTATCATCACCGCGTCTTACTACCCGTTCGGGTTATATGCACTTACGCTAATGTGTAATGGTAGGGTGATTGTGAGATCCTCACATTCACAAGTTGTGATTAATACACGTCTTGTCAGAGGTGAAGGAAGGGTTTGGCAATCAGATACATCTGTGCCGAAATTGAATCCCGGACCCTCAGCACAGAAGTCAGGCACCTCACCCCTAGACCACTAGATCAACTTAAATTTACCTAAATGTATGAATGTTTGTTTTAAAGTGAATTAAATTTAGGAGTGCAATCTATTGTATTAATTTTAAACCCTTTAAAATAAATTTACAGGAATTTTAATCAATTTACCTACATGTATGTGCAATTGTTTTAGAAGTAATTAATTAAATTTAGTGCGGGCTTCCAGGTTCTTAATTTCTTTCTTTCGTTTAAACATAACATTTTGTTTTTCTTTTAATAAATTATATTTAACTAAAATTCGTAACCATACTTATTATTTTGAACCCGCACAATTACCTTGCCTGCACCCTAACCCGTCCCGCAAGTTATCCTGACCACTCAAGCCCACGGGGGGTAGATCGTGACAGAATATACTTTTTAATAATTTAAGTGCTAAAAACTAATTTATAATATCCACAAATGTTGGCACTATTTACGCCAACAGGTGGTGGCCGTTGGTTTGATAGCTCGCATGCGGGCTGACGTGAAGTTTTTGTTATATAACACGAACTGGTAACGAAACTCGGCAAAAGTTTTTTTTAAAAAAAAGGGGGTTAATTACCTAATTAGGGCCCCACAGTAAAAAATAAGTTAGGGTACTTCAAATTGCAATCCGTCCAAACTCTAATTATTGTTGTAAGTTGGTACTAACAGTTCAATCAATAAAGAGAGAACAATTCTCACCTCAAGTAATTAGGCCTAATACTTTTAAAGACCATTAGAAAAGAGCAGAAGAGTCATCAATACCAAACTAAATTTCCATTTTACCTCTAAAACTACTTTGAAATCATGGAAACTTTTAAAATCTAAAAGCAATTTTTCCGCTACGGAAAAAATACCCTAGTAACTCAGCTAGCCTCTAGTAATTGATTAATTTAGCCACCGGACGCACCTTTCGAAAAGTTAGATACAGCGGAAAAAGAACAAAGTTGGCATTACTACTCTAGAGCACAAAATAGTCGTATGGTTCATAGGTACGAATTTGTTCAACCACGTCGATGAAACTGTACTCGTATATTATTTATTTATTACTAAACCATCCTAGGTAGCGTATTGCATCAAAAATATTAAAACGTGTTAAAGTTTAGTTTTCGTCATTCTTTATTTTACAACACCGAAATTAAGATCAGTTTAATTAATTGAGAATAAGCCTGATTTTTTTCAATTTTCTTTTTAAAAAACGGCCTAACTGTTTAACTGGTCTCAGTTCCACTGTTTTTAAAATTAAAAATACAGAAAACCTCACTAAGATGTGAAGTCTGCTTCTAGCTGTATTACCTACCTAAGCTAGGTGTTATCTGTGGTGTGAGACTGGCTCTTAACCTAAGACATCGCTCAATACTAAACACCTTAGCCTGATGCCAGGACTCGTATTTTCTGGCCCGAGTACAAGGCCGACTAGACCTGTAGTTGACCTCCAACTGCGTTTATGGTCTCCGAAATCTACAGTTTGTAGATGATTTGATGTTCACCCTTCCGTGCATAATGACCTCCTTAACATATATCCATTTGTGACGTCCTGGTTGTCTGACGGAAATACTAAGCCGTTGACGCGCATGGTTGTCTAAATAGTTGTTGAAATACAAGGGAATCCAACTCGTCCAAGTTGGAGTATCGGGGCCCTTTCCAAAGAGTTACTAGAGGTTGTCGCTTACCCAGGGTCGTTAAAATCACTCGGTATAATTCAAGCAGTGGTATTTCCTATTACACTGACAGCTCTGACTTCAAAACCTCTAAATTAATCCTCTGGGATGAACATGGCAACAGCAGATGACGGCAGAAAGCAAGCGCTAAACAGGCTTGCTCAAAACTCGATAGGTTAGGTTCGAGATCACTGTCTTGACGAGAAAATCGTCGCAACTTTAAGCAATGCATTTTTTTACAAACTTCTTGATACATGTACTGTACTGTACTCATCATATACATATCCTGTCTTAAACAACACATTTGTAATCAAAATAAACTGTAGGGCCTATATTTTGAAAAAAAAAAGTAAGCTTACAAATCACTGCATAGGCTACCGTTGCGAGCGGCAGTCTCATGTCGCTGAGGGGGTGTTTAAATTACTGTGATAATCTTAAAAACAAAACAAATACTGGAATAAAATACCCTTTTTTTGATGAGAAACATAATACTTTAAGTCAAATTTAATCAGTTACAACAGCTCTTAGATTGATAGCTTTGTGGGGTGCAGGGTGCAGCTATAGCGTTTGCCTCTAGTAGTCTATATCCTAACGATCACCCGTGCCACTGATGCCATTGTAGATATTAGGAGACAAAAGGTGACATGATGGAGCGGAAGGATAAATGTTCGGAACCGCTTCCTTCGGAAATCCGAATGCACTGAATGCAGTACACTAAATAAATCCGATGCGGTTTAGTGGACGCTTACCATTAGGCGTCATACTCTTAGTAACTATATGCTACAAGGCGTGATTTAAGTCCACTCGTCAAGTCTCGAATGCTTGTGTAACATTGCTTCATTATTTACACGAACAGACTATACTGTTGGAAATAAAACTGAAGTGTTTTGGTATTGAATCGGAGAAACGTCCCCTCCCCCTCCGGCCCTTCCCTGCTACGAGTTGGTATTCATGGTATCGTATTTAGGCGTGACTTTTCTTCTTCTCAGGGCCTATGAATAAGACCAAGGGTATGAGCGTTGAATGTATATATATACATATATTATATACTTTCAACTGTATGAGTGCAAAATACTGACTGTTGTAAAAGCTCAACTTCCTTCAACTTTTGTTGCCGAAGGCTTTAAGAACGTGACTATCCCCCACCCATCTGACATATATATCAAGGAAAAATAAATTTAATTGCTTTTACTTGATTTTTTTTTGTTAGTCCAGACAATTTCCCAAAAGGCTGTATTTTCCAAAAAGATGTAGAAACCTCGCCAGTCCCGCTTTGAAATAGACCTATATTTAGTGGTGGGGAGGGACTAAGCTGTCAAGACTGTTTCCCGTGTGTGCTGAGATCGTGTTTGTATGCTTTGCGGCGCCAAGCACGACCAATAGGGGGGCCGACTTGTTAAATCTTGCACCGCAGCTGCTAAAGCTCTTTGAGGTAAAGTAATATCAGAATTTCCTTTCCTGTTTTACCACACGTTAACAGTTGCGAGTCTGTAAAGAAGGGAATTGGGGGGGAGGAGGGTGAAGCTTTCCAGAAGAAGAAACTTATAACACCTTTTTGATTAACCAGGTGATGTAACTAAAGTCCATTCGCCATAGGAGTGGTGCTAACTGACACACAAGCAAATGTTTTTAATTTTTTCGAGGTATTTAACTTGCACTTTCTGAACCGACTGATTATATCAACACGCGACTCATAAACTAACGTAAATCTAGAACACACAATCCAACCCTCCCTCCACCCAGCTGTAAATTCACCATGGTAAAAGGGAAACCCACATTTCATCAAAGATACAGTTTTCTATCATATCAGGAATCGAACCTGGGACCCTTAATTCAGTAGACAGACACGCTACCGACTGATCTAAGGTGTCGGACCATAAAATATAAAAAACTATTAAAAGAAAAATATAATTAAAACTGTTTGTTGTGAAAGTTTTGATTGCCAAAAGTGACAACAGTTCAACAAATTGGTATTGCTGATTATATGGTTCGGCGAATGAATACATAAGAATATCTGGGAACTTTTAGAAGATGTCAACCACACTCCTACCATAGTTAAGGTATACAAATGAACCGTGAAAGCATCTTAACCATTTAATAAAAATATTCAGAACAGTCGTGCTCGCCTCAGGACCCGATGGTCACGAGTTCAGACCCAACCGAGGCTATAATAATCCGGAACACAACTTCCTTTGAAAGGGAAAGTAAAGTCGCTGGTCTAATAGCGTGTATTTAATGTGGAAGATCCTTAAAAGTTAATAGATACTTTTCTCGTTTAGTAATATAAATTAATTGCTGAAAGCGGTACTTCTAAACTGTATATAATCTTTTAGAGAACTGGATGGGCTAGTTTTGGGTAGACAGCGTTGTCATTCTTTGTTTTTGTGTGGTCTATCTTCCCTTAGGTATACGATAAGTTTTGCAACCCAGGTTGGTCGATGTTGCCAGTAACTCCTTGACCCGCTTCGGTGACCGCGTGGTCTGACGTGCGACTCTCGTTGTAGTCTATACTGCCGATGATGAGGTTCGAATCTATGTCAGGTTTACTGAGGGTGGTTTTTCCAAAATGGCTTTCCAATCTAGTTCCACGAAAATGCGGGTACACTTCCTATGAATATGATCTTCCTAATTCCTAAAACCATTAGCATAATTATTACATAGGCATATAACCCGAACGGGTAGTAAGACTTGCTAGAAAGATCTTAACCTCAGCACACAAACTTGAAGGTTTAACTGAAAGCGAGGAGATTTGACAACATTTAACCGAGGTATAGCTTTACTCCATCATGAGACGTGCACTTCCGTCAGAGGTGATATCGGGTGTAGTTCATGTGCTTTATTCAAGACCGGGTTGGTGGGCGACCCTAACCAACTGTTGTTGCGCGCTGTTTGTTTATGATGGATGGGAGTAAACAGGGCCGCCAACCTTCGAGCTGTAGACTAGTTTTTTTTTATTATTCACTTGGTAATGCTCAAAATTCTCGTTTTTTAAAATGAATTCACGACCTCTGTGGGCTTGGGGTAAATTGCTCGCCTCAATACCCGATGTTCGTGGGTTCAAACCTAGCCGGAGTTGACGGTTTTTTTTAGCGCGATAAAAATCCATAGCACAATTTCCTTCGGAGGGAAAGTAAAGCAGTCAGTCCCATGCAGATTGGGTAGTGAGATGCGGCGCTTAAAAAATGAAAGACGAAACTAAATTGTTAAGATATTTTCCTCATACGTCGAAATTTCGACAGCAATAAGTAGGCCTATCACACATTTCACTGGCAAAAATGTTGTTTTCTGCTGGACTTTGTCATGTCTGTTTATAGGGCCCATCTGGACGGGAATGGAATGACGCCCTCTCTCTGCTGTGCGAATTGCAGGGTGTTATGTATCCACAATCTGCTCGAAATAGCGCTTGCGCGTGGCTGTGTCTTCCTGGTGGGGAGAATGTGGTCGTATCTTGTCTGCCCGAGTGTCAATATCTGGTACAACCATCGCCAAGAGTAGGAGTTACTTCTGGAATAACCCGCATTCGGTTCACATATTCGACCAATGTTTCTTCAAATTGTCAGACAAAATAATCGTCAACATTTAGCTTTACATTTTCTAACATTTTCAATCGGAGCCATTTTAGTCATTTGTGTCTGAGGCAATTGTAACCTAGTAGTCAAAGTGAGCGTGCTTTGAATAAGATTGTTGAAACACTGGGAGCAACCTAATATCTCCATTTTTACACGATGTGGCGAATTTCACATCATTCGTCACAACTGTGGCTACATTGAAAAATGTTTGCCACTCTCTGCTCTAAAGCGTCGCTTTCGTAATAGACGGGATTGCTAATGACGGGGAGATCGGGGTTGGAATCCCGGTCGGGTGTTTTTTCCCCAAATGGGTTTTCACCTTTCTTTCACGCAAATTTAGGTCAGATTTCTTTAAATTATACCTGACTCACACATACCCTATTAGTAATGTTAACTGTCTGAACAGGCATAATATGATTTTTGTAAGAACAGTATAAGTTAGTTACTAAAACAATTTTATGTATTCATACATGTATGTAGCAGTCACTTTTGATAGCAAGGAAAAATAACACAAATAATATAGTAAAATGATATCAATGTTGGTTGCAAAGAAATATGTTTGTATTTTCTAGACTGTTCTTCCAAACAAAATCAGAAAAAAGAAAGAGCAACTACATTTTTAGTGAAGTCCTAGACTAAGGGCCAGTTTCATACTCAGATTTAGTACGCCTCAAGTGCTGCGCTATACTAAATACAAGACGTCACCTACCTGAAATTGAACGGAATGGGCCAGTTTCATATGAGAAACTGGCCCATTCCATTTTGGTCTGGGTAGGTGTCGTCCTGTATTTAGTATCGACTCGCACTTTGGGCTCACTAAATCTGACTATGAAACTGGCCCTTATTTTTGTCAGTAGAGATGAACATTTTCCGGTAAATTTTGAATTGGAAAATTTTCTGCAATGGTGGCTTGTGGTGGAGGGGTTAAATTGTAGAGGTGGCACTTTGAGCCTATTATACTTCAAAATATAGTGTGTTAAGAGACGAGTGGGTTGTAAGAAGAGGGGGTGGCTAGGGGTGGGGTAGTTAGGAAGCAAGGGGAGTTTGAGAGGGGAGATAAATTTCGGAACAACCATAAAATTATCTTAATAAACTTATTGATGACAAAAAACTGAAGTATGATTTACGAACATAACCTCTCTACAAAGGCTCACATTCATTTGTCTCTTTACTACATTTTTTTTAGCACTGCGTCTTACTACCAGTTCGACTTGTACGTTTATGTACTAATTACGCTAATGAGGGATAAGTAAGGTTGGATTTAGAGGATTGCACCCGCATTTGCGTTGAGTGATGGTGGAAACCTGCCTCAGTGCACCCGACCGGGATCAAACTCTAATCTCGGTCATCGGCAGTCTAGTCTATTGCGACATTAGTGCGTTAGACCGTGCGGCCGCTGAAGGTGTTTCTTCACTAATACTATCACTGCCACTTATTATTATTACTGTTATTTTTACTATCCATTTAATCAGCTTAAATTATTTTACAGAAATATTTGAAAATTTTCCGTTTTGGAAAATTTCCCGGAAGAAATATAAAGGGAAATTTTCAGTCTCAAATCTCTTTAAACGTGAATACAACCGACATTGTACATGTTGCTCAGAAAATTGTTTATCTAGATCTATCGGTGATCCGCCCTTCTCTCTTGTCCTCGGCCGTGCTCTGGATAGGGCGATGTAAGAGGAGTCCCCGCTATTCGCGGAGCGGACTGTCCACCGCGTGTCACGTGCTGGCCATCAAGGGCGTGTCCCGCCGGTGACACGACTTGTGACGTCACCCGTTTCCTTGTGGTTAGCAGCTGTAGGGGGGTGTCAGACCACCGGTCAAGTTTATCACAAAACATCCGAATCTTGAAATGTCATCAAGATGGAATCTGGTTCGTTAAATTACTGATGTGCGTTGGTTGTCTTAAGAAAATCGGGACAGGACAGTAAATAATTTGCAAACAATTGTAGATTTATAAGCTAAAACACACACCTGGGTTCGAACCAGATTCTCGGAGACCTGCAAGCAACCTCTAATCACTCAGCCACGCCGGGCTATTATGTGTGTACAAGGGCTAATATAACTACGTTTGTTGGAGCCATGGGCCGCATGATGTTTTTTTAAACCAATATTTTGGAATATGCCCTGTAGCAATAAACATGGCACCCGCCTCGGTGGCGTAGTTGGCTAGCGCGCCAGTCGTGTTGAGTCAGACCACCGAGGACGGGGAGATCGAGGTTCGAATCTCGGTCGGGTGAACTGGGGGTGGTTTTTCCTAAATGGTTTTCCACTCTCCCTCCACGCAAATGCGGGTTCACTTCCTCTAAATTCAACCTTCCCATTTTCCTAATCCATTAGTGTAATTAGCACTTATGCGTATAACCCGAACGGGTAGTAAGACGTGCTGCTAAAATTAAAAATAAACATGGCTATTTTAAAATAGTAATTATATTTATTTCATAATCTATCCTCTTTGTTGAAAACGTGACGAAACAAGACTAAACACATAAGAAATACAAAATGTTTTATTGAATACCTTTTCATTAAAATATTGTTATAAAAATTTAATACAGATTAATAAGAAGTCACAAAAGTATGTGCTTCAAAACATGGATGTAATTCTCCTGCTAAATTCACTCAATCCAGGATATTTTTCCAGTAGTACCAGTTCCCAAAAGTTAGTGCCCGTCTCTTACCTAGACTGAAAAAAAAGGAGTCACTTTGCATATCATATAGTTCCAATTGGAAAGTGTCTTGCACAATATTTAGTGTAATTTTGTTTTCTCTCGTAAGTACACGTTAAATTAAAAAATTTTTTCCTTACCAATTACAGAATCTTTAAGGGTGTCGACTTCTTAAAAATTCATTACAAGTGATCAATTATGAATGATAGAGTGGGGTAAAATAACCTCCCCTTAACCTCTTCCCAGATCGAATGACCCCGGTGGAAGGTAATATTGTTGGCATTCTGAGTTTTTTTTCAAAGCAAGGGTGTATTATCGTCGTTATAAATGATTATCAAATTATCTATAGGTAGTTACTCTAGTAAATATATTTTTAATATGGACTAAAACGTATTTTAAGTATCTACAAATAATATCATTGAAAACTAAAATGTAGTCAGATTACATTTTTCGGTGACAGTGAAGTTGAGATTAAAATCTCGTTTAGAATCATTGGGGGATGGAAAGTCTAGATTAAATTTTTAAATAGACCTTGTGTTAAAACTCATGGACTAATTTTTTATCAACAATCAGTATATTTGAGCCTGATCATCTCTTGTCCCTTATTGGTCAGTTGAATCCTTAGAAATAGGTGTCTCGTATTTTCTATTTTTAATGTAAATAAATCATTATTGAATATTAAGTTGGTCAAGCAAGGCTATATATTTCAGTCGTCTTTTTGACAATGGCTTATAGCAGCATAGAGAAAGGATTAGGCCCAATAAAATTGTGATAATTTTCTCTATGATAACAGTGATCTACACATTCTCTATAATGTTGGCCAAATTTAACTTTTATTTTGGACTTTCATTATCTGAACGTGAATATCACATCATTATTTCTTTGAACTATATATCAAGAGTCCGGATACGTTTGGCTCCAAGCCAGAAAAATTGCTGCTCTTTTCATGAAATGTAGTTCCTTAAATATACAAATATAAGCTGTTCTTATATAACTGTTTTCTAACTTACCCTTTAAGGTGACACTCTTAGCAATGACTCATTCATTGCTATTACTACTATTACAACTCGGTGCATAACATTGGACTCTGATCCTTAAAATCATCCAAAATCAATATTCGGTACCTATAACATGCATAAATTATACTCATACATCCTTTTGGGGTAAGAACTAATTGCCTAGCTGGACAGATAATCTCAACTTGCAATTATTATTATAGGGGAAATTCATAAAATAGACGACATATTGACCCATTTTTAATTTTACTATTTTATTACAAAAACATTTTTAACCAATTGTAGCAAAGATCACGGAATGTAAAAAATAGCGCTGCAGAACATCGCCTAATCTTCAAAATTAACACTATGAATTCTAAATCAAGAAAATATTGGGTTTAAAACTTATTCCAGAAATATTGATTATTTAACTCCGACGTAGGCAATGTTCGATTTTAAGATAAAAAAATGTATTCAATCAAATAAAGCGTTTTTACCAATAATAAATAGATAATAAAACCTAAATTATTATGATAATAATAAACATTAATCACCACAGTAGCAATGTTTGTCATTTGTTTGGCCCTACACATCATTAACAATATTTGTTTCGTGATTTTACTATCATGATAACTAGGCCTACATTATTAAAATAATAAATGCAAAGGAAGGTTCAAACAATATACAAATATTTTACCAAGCCACGTTAAAAATGTTAAAAGCATGGCCATATTTTACTATTGACTACACTAGGTAAACACCCAGTGGGGGTGCTGTGTGTGTGTGTGTGGGGGGGGGGGGG
>CABFWB010000647.1:149541-181064 GCA_902151455.1 Timema bartmani | reverse complement strand
GGGGGGGGGGGGGGGGTTAGGGGGTGAGATCGCTAACAGAATATAATTAGAAACATTAGCAAACATTACAATAATTGTTTTTTATATATATAACACATTCTAACTTAGTGAAAATGTGAAACTGCAAAAAAGTTTGAATTTTCTATATGGATCATGGCGTTATTTAAAACCACTATAAATTAAAAAATAAAATAATTATTTGGCCAACAAAATAAAAATTAAATTAGTAAGAGTTCGTTAAAGGGGTAGTCAAGGTAAACAGCTATTGCTCGCAAAAGTGTGTTAAGCGAGGTAATGATTCAAAGCTGTGGACAGCACGAGTTTGAAAAGTAGGTATTAAAAAAACCTTCCTCGTAGAGGCAAAAATCAAGTTACCTAACGGCTCTGAACTGATTAACCATATGTTTGAAATACATTTAAATATTTTAAACAATAAGATAGAGAATAAATCATTACAAAGGGCTATATAAAAATTTAATTTTTAAATTTAATAATAAATATTTTACAAAGTAATAAGGCGATCATATTGTTATCTTTACAAGATCATCTATAGCAAGTCATTATGACAATTACAAAATATCCGCTACTTAAAATTAAGTTTTTGAGATACCTACTAATTTAGTTCCTTTAATTAAAACGTCATTTGATCAAATTAGAAAATATTAAAAATTTAAAAAATATTTTTTGAAATAACACAGCCAGAATCTGTTATTTGGAGCAGACAGTTTAATTTCTGTAAAAAGTTCCGAGACTTCAACACCCTTAAGTACAAAGCTTTTGTTTTTTACACTGAGCCTTTCTACCCGTTTGGGCTCTTAACATTTAATTACGCCACTAATGTTGGGGTAGAAGGATAGCATTTAGAGGAAATGTACCCGCATTTGTGTGTGTGGAAATTTAGGAACCATACAAAAAAACCACCTTCAGTCCACTCTGCCGGGTTCTATCCCCGACCTTGTCGCCAGCGCCAAATCTGACGATGCATTCATGTGAGGTACACAATGAAATATTAAAAATATTATTATTACCTGCCTAAGCTAGGTGTTATCCATGTGGGAGGACGGGCACTTAAGACTCTTGGTTTGGGCTGCATTCTTAGTTAGCAGATGAAATATAAAAAAAATATAAAAATTATTTAAAAAACAAAACAAATACTTGACTGATTCTCATATTATTGTAATCAATTTGAAGAAGGCAGAGGAACTCATTGTTGATAGGTTTTCTGGTTAGATTGTAATCATGAATCTATTTCCACGGTTAATAGAACCTGAGATGTGCTCTTGAATACAGCAATTTGTGTGTATGGTGGTATTGTGATCTATGATGTAAACTTTGAATAATTGAGCACTTTCGCTTTTAACTCGTTTGTTTATGGGGGAAGGGAGTCTAGTCTTTATACAGCAGGTCAGGAACCCCATGTTGGTTGGGGGGTGGTGGGCTGGTCCCAGGTCATGAATAGATTCTCCCAACACCTGGACCCGTGCTCCAAGGCTCCGGAACTTGACGTCACAAGGCCTTCACCCTGAGCGTTCACCTTGCGCTCACGTACAGTCTGACCCAAATAATGTTCGCGAGTCACTCTTTACACTCGCACTTCTGACTCGCTAGAGTGCGCTCCAAGAGGACAGTTTGGATGAGTTTAGTCGTACATTTTGTAGCTAATTGTATGTAAGCATCGGGTAAAATAGGGTGATATTATCTACCTTATTTACCTAGCTTCCTTCCGATTTGTCGTGCGGGGTAGCTACTTTTTTTTACGTAAAGTGATCTTTGAATTTTTTAAAAAGCTATTTAAGCTTTTTACTGTTCAAAAAGTGTTGCTAACTTCTCACTGCTCTTCTACAACCAGTTTCGAGGGGCAGTTACGTAACTTCCACAACTTCTCTTAGCAATTCGATGTGCTAAAGAAAATTAGATTAAACTCATTGAAGCTGTTGAGGGTTTTTTCAAAATTTGAGTACATTTCAAAGCAAGTTTAGTTTGAAAATCTTGTTTCTATTTATTTCACCTTGCGTATATTCTTTTAAACGTATTTTTTTTTAAAATACAAAAGCATTTTGAATTAGTAAAACTTATTTTAACAAATTGTTTATTTATATTAGGAATTTGACGCTTGCTTTCTGGACCGACTGATTATATCAGCACAAGACTTAAAAACTGACTAAAATCTAGAACATACACAAGACCCAGCCCCTCGGCCGTCACTTCATCATTGTGTAAGTCCATACCACGACCGGTTAATCAGAAAGTTATGTAAAAGATAACGAACGCTCTTTGTAGAAATCTCGTCAAAGTACGGATTTCTACATTCTCAAATTGACAAAAGCGAAATTGATATTGGCTTAAGTCGTGTTTTCGGATTTTATGATAATCGTGTTTAAATTTTGTTGTATTTTGTTAAATGTGCTAAAAAAGATTTGACTGATCTGTTACACTGATTTTTTAAAAGTATTATATATAAAAGAGCACCACGATATAACGTACACTCCCTCCTTCCCCACCCCCGCGCATTCTATTTTAGTTTCCATGAATGATTCACATTATTTACATTGCGCCTATATTTGCTAATTTGGTTGATGCTCGCTTGTTTTATAGTCCCATCCGACGAGCGCTTTCAGAACGAACCTGCGTGATTAATTGTCCTTCTAGAGTTGTGCCTAGATGAGGGTGTGGGTTAGCGGGGAGGCCCCGGTTGACGTAATTCCACCCCTCATCAACGGCGGGGCACAGTAATTACTCCGCTTTCGGTCCGCACCCTCTTTGTACAAACTTTGTGAACACTGCGGTTTATTTTGTAACTCTGTACCGCAATGGTGATTGTAAGCGTCATAGTGACGTTATTAATATTGTGCGCGCTCGTTTTGAATTGAATCATCGGCAGGAAACAGTTGAATCAAAGGGGAGAGTTTGGTGGCTGCTCAACCCCACTACTTAAATTTTGTTCTATTTAGATGAGGGTTGAAGATGCTCTCTTTTGGGGACATCCGTTGATTCCAGGGCTGGTGATGCCCTAAGCTCTGCCCTTCATTGCTTCTCTGGCAAGACCTTTATAATGATAGGTCCCTCGAATCCTTAAGGATCAGAGGTTTCAAAACTTTAATTTTCCTTTTTTAATATTTCAAGTGAAATTTGTTTTAAAGCTTTAATACTGCTTATTGGTGGTCCAGAACCAATTATAATTATAAGATAAACTTAACAACCAGGCCCCAGACCGGTAATTTAACACTTAAACTGAATTTATGAATGTTAGAAAGAATGGTAACATTTAGTTACTTTTTGTATTTTATATATCTTTTAGCACCGCGTATTTTTAACCGTTTGGGTTGTACGCTTATGTACTAATAACGCTATGATTTTGGGGACTAAGAAGGTAGGTTATATTCTAGAAAGTGTACCCGCATTTACGTGGAGAAAGATGGGAAAAGCATCTTGTAAAAAACACCCTCACTACACCCGACCGAGATTTGAACCTCGATCATTCTCGTCATCGGCAGTCTTGTATAGTGCGAGAGTAATGCCTTACATCATGCGGTCACCGAAGCAGGTTTTGGTGTAATAAGTCTTTCTGAGAAATGTGTGTAATGTGATCTTCCCCCTTTTTCCTCTGTACCTGATATTCTATCGAATTATTATGATTGAATAAATTCGTATTAATCTAGTGACTTGGAGGTTGGGGTTATATTCTGGAACAGTTAAATGTCTTGTTTTAACCTGAATGAGCATAAGCATATGCGGTTACAATTCCTCTTAACTTCATCTTCCTCCTCCCCATCTCTTTGGTGTAAATAAGGGGTGGAGAACCTTTTGGGCATTGGAAGGCCGCACTGTCGCTTCAAAGGTTCTTCACTAGGCTGCACACCTAATGTACGGTAAATCTCGCCAAATATGACGGTGAGCCAACCATAGATAGATTTATCGTTAATTTGAAAATGATTTAAAAATAACTTTTTATTTTAATTAATTAAAATTCACCCGCTTCGGTGGATACATGATCTACCGCGCTACTCTCGTGTTAGACCAAACTGCCGAAGACGGGGGAGTTGGGGTTCGACCCCGGTCGGGTGCACTAGGGTTGATTTCTCCTAAATGGTTTTCCACTCCCTCTCCGCGTGAATGCGGTTGCATTTCCTCTAAATAAAACCTTCCCAATCCCAAACACAATAGTGTAATCAGTACATAGGCGTATAACCCGAATGGGTAATAAGATGCGGTGTTTACAAAATTAAGATACATGTTGTTGGAGAATGTATAGTTTCTAAACAATGAAGATACGTGATTTAAAAAAAAATGCTGAAAGGCCTTTCCGAACACCTCAAAAGGCCCATCCCTAAATGAGCATAGCCTAACTGGAAGTAAGACTTGTAAAATAAACAATGGCGTGCGTGCTTGAGGAAAACATTTTAAAATCGATTCAAACTAAATATTGTAATCATTTGCTATGTCTGCAGATTTGATCAAAGCTTAGTTTTTCCTACTAATTGGTGTGCAAATTACTATCTGATATGATGGAAAGGATCCAATCGTTACTGTCTTTCCTAGAATTTAATTGAACTAATTTAGAGTAAGCTTGTTTTGCGGGAAGGCAACGTACTGAAAAGCGTACGGGTTGAATTTATACACCTGCTTTGGAGTATAATATATAAAAACGTCAAAGGTAGATTGCATCAAAAAGTGCAGCATTGTTTGTAGTCTGAGACACTTTTGGCAGCATCTAACCTAACCATTATTGTAAAGAGTAGGGGGTTGTTACCTATAGTTTATTTTTTATTTAGCATCGGGTCTTACTACCCATTCGGGTTATACGCTTAAGTACTAATTACGCTAACGGTTAGGAATTTGTAAAGGTTGAATTTAGAGGAAGTGAACCCGAATTTGCGTATAGGGAGATTAGAAAACTAAGGAAAAGCCACTCTCATTTCACCCGACCGAGACTCGAACCTTGATCTCCCCGTTCTTAGCAGTCTAGCTCAACATGCAATTAGCGCGTTAGTATAGTTTCATTATTTTACTACAAAGAGTAGGGTATTGTCACCTGTGATTTTATTTATTTTAATTACTGTAAAGAGTAATGCACCGTTTTTTTAAACTGCTAATGACGGCAGATCGAGGTTAAATTCTTTGTCGGGTGTACTGAGGGTGTTTTTTCCGAAATGGTTTTCCACGCAAATTCGGTTACACTTCCTCTAAATATAACCTCCCTAATTCTTAAAACTAAAAGTGTAATAGTACATAAGCTTACAACCCGAACGGGTAGTAAGACACGGTTCTAAAAAAAGTTCTGCGACAGTAATAATTACTAATTAGTGTGTGGTTTTCGTCTGTTACACCTGAAAAACATTCAGAAATATAAATGGTTCTATGTGAAGGCCAGTCATAATCCTGTGTTTTTCCACCCTCTCTCCAGGACTCTATATGCAGGTCTTCTTTCCACCTGTTAAATATCTTGGGCCAAGAACGTTATCAATTAAAAATAATCGACAATATCTTTTCTGTTCGTGACGGGTTGTTTAACTTTACTCTTCACCCTCCTCTACGGCTCACGTGCCTGCCTCGTGACGTCACGTTGCCTGTAGTGGGGCGATTGTTTACTAATTACAAGGTGCTTGTGTAACCCTGCCACTCAACCCTTTCTTTGTTTCCGACAGTCTGTCCGAAATAACACGCGCAGAACTAAGAGAATGTTGTTAACTCGTTAGAACTTTCACCATTTTATCATTTCGATAAGGAATTAATAAAAAACAAGATGTGACAGTCGCCGCTGTTGACGAAGTCTCTTCGGTACGTGTCCAGTAATTAATTTAGTTTGGTTTTAAATGTGTGTGGATGTACCAATAGTTTTAGTTAGGAAGCAGATTTTTATAAACTGCTTTTAAATTGGTTCAGTCCAATCTTCATAGGAAGGACCTTTAAGAAAGTACAAACATATTTCATTGCGGGCAACATGATCAAATTGTATTAGTATTATTTAATAGGTATTTAAAATACCTATCAAAAGTGACACCTCAATTCTCCTCATGACTTGACGTATGAATACGTGAAAGTATATCTAATAATTTATTCTGGCAGTCAGATAAGATCCTTCTTCTTAAAATAATCTGACTGTAACACGATCTTTTTTTTTTCGTACCCGTGTTTATTTCGCGGCCTTCTGTCGACCCTGTTTTTTCCGCTTATTTTTGTAAGATGGTTGTAGGGATGAATATTGAATTGAGATGTACTCGTATTCGCGTGGGGTGAGGGTGGTAAACAATTTAGTTGGAATCATTTTCGGTACACCTTTCCTGGGCTCAAATCCCGATCTCCCAAGTCATCGGCAGTTCAGTCTATTGCACGAATGACGCCTTAAATCATTCGACCACTTAAGCGGGGTTTGAAGTAATAAATTTTCATCATTATGAACAGCTTCTAGCAACTAGCTAGGTCTGTTTGGATTGTAACATAATCCTCTCCACCGTTTCCTTTCCTCCCACCATCTCTCTCTCCCTCCACCTTGGCCCATTATTCTCCTCCACACTCCTCACTCCTTTCAGTCATCTCTCCTTTGATTTTCCTCTCGGCCTCCACATCCAACCTCATTCTGAGCATCCTTTCCCCCTCCATTCTTCTCCCATGGCCATACCACCTTAGTCGTGCCTTCTCTATCTTGTCCTGGACTGGCTCTTCCTTTTCTATTCCTCTTACTCTCATTTCTCATCCTGTCGAATTTTGTCACACCGATCCTGCTTCTCATAAATCTCATTTCACTGCCTACATTCTGCTTTTATCCTGCTCCTTCACTACTCACGTTTCTGCAGCGTACATCAATATTGGTAGGTATAATCAGCGAGATTATCATAATTTGGTGTTCTGTCTTACGACAGGTCCATTGCTTTTCAGTGAAACTTAACCTCCAATGCGCCCTGTCCTCTGCCTCCTCTGTCAGCTCCCAGAAATTTTTTCTTTCTTTTAAGTTATCCAATATTTGAATCATCCTCCTTCCTAAGCTCCTCTTTCCCTCAACCTTGCCTTCGATGACTTCATGCAGAAGACAGTTCCTCCTAAGGATATGTCCCATCCAGTTTGCTTTGCGCCGAAGAATCGCATCTAAAATTGATCTTTTCTCACCCATTCTTCTTAGGACTTGTGCATTTGTCACCCTGTCTGTCCACCTGTTATTTTTAGTCTCACTCTTGGAGCCAAGGGCTCTTTAGAACGGCTCCCTGTGGTAGCGCGATTGTTGAAGACGTCCTCTGTAATGTTTTAATATAAACTTAGGGTCATAAACATCCAACAATAAAATTGGGACTAGTTAAATGATTTTTTTAATTTTAAATAATTATTTCTCAGTTTATTTTAATTTTTTAATTAAGGTAGAAAGGTTTATCTGCTCTTGGAACACAGAAACGTGTTTTTGCAGTTTCATAGCAAAACATTATTTTGGTCAAAATAAATAAAATATTTCTGCATTCGAAACGTAGTAATAATTTTCGTCCCAAGGTGATCAACATTTGTTGAATATCGATCATGAACATAGCGGCATTAGATGAGAAACTTTTTAAATGAGGAGAGAAAAAGTTGTCACTAAATTCCAGGACACATTTGACAGATATGACAACTGGTGATATTACCATATAAAGAAAATTACTGTTATTTTTCTACTAGAGTGATATTTTATTTATTTTGGTAAAATAAAGTTTTACTGCAAAAAACACTGCTCCTTTCTCTCGTCCCCTACACTCCATACCTTAAGACTCAGTGCACACCACAAAAGCTTGTTATAATCTTCGCCAATCTTACAAGTATATTCTTGAGAGATGACCTTAGATATCTTATCATTTTCGTCACAAATTCCCGAGCGCGTCTTCTTTGAACTGTGACATGATAAAACGTCAACTCATCCTATCTTGAGGGTGGGACTAATGGGAGTCTTTCTGACATCGTCACAGCTAGTCACGTTTAATCAATATCGGTCATTGGAGTGTCCATAACTTCGTGGCCAGCGAGGCGGACACTCGGTAGTGAACTTGGTTTTATACTTTATTTGGAGAAAGTTGCCATATAGAGGTGTGGGAATTACGTCTAGAGGGCAAGTTTTTCTTCTCCTCGCAATGGCGTAACGCCAAATGTTCTTGTTACTGCCATTTTTATTGCCAATGGCAGTGGTGCACTTAGATTTACTTGGATGGTTTGAGTGAGAGGACCTATATTATCTAGCAGAGCTAATATTTCTTGTAGTATTTTCCGATTGGGACTGTAGGGAGGCTATACATATATATTTATTTATTTATTTATCTAAGCATCGCGTGCTACCACCCATTAGAATTATACGTCTATGTGCTAATTACGCTAATGATTTCATGGGTTAGGAATGTTATATTTGGATGAAGTGTACCTGCATTTGCGTGTAAGGTGAGTGAAAAACCATTTTGGAAAACCAGCCTCGGTATACACGATCGAGATTCTAACCTCAATCTCCCAGTCATCGGCAGACTAGCCTACTACTACTTTTTCGCCGCGTGCTTCATCCACATACCCACCGGCGCAGATGATTCAGAGTTGATAAAATACCGATTGGTTGAAATTCATTTAAACTATTTTTGGACCCGTGATATAATACCTTAATTTTTTACTGGCATTCTGTCATCATATCCACATATAGCATTTCACCCGTCTTTGTTCGGTGCAAAAAGACGTCCTTCAAACTTTGTTTCCTTATACTTTGTTTTTCACTTAGCCAAGCTAATTATAATAATTATTCCAATAGGATTTGTAATATCATCTCTCTGTCCCGACCTTGGCGTCGGCGTGTCTTGGGGCTTTCTTTGCCCCTTGACTTGGAGTTGGGTGTCGCAATACGGAGGAGAGATTTGTTTCAGGCGTGTAAGTAATTTTTCTTTTAGCGCGTTCACTAAAACTCTGGACTGCCGACGACTGAGATTGGGGTTCGAATCCTATTTGGGTTTACTGAGGGCGATTTTCCCCTAAATAATTCTCTCACTCTGCCAATGCGGGCACACTTCCTCTAAATTCTACCTGCCTTATCTCTAATTCATAAGCGTAATTAGTACGTATGCGTGTAACTCGAACGAGTTGTAAAGACTCGGTGAGTAAACTAAATAATATTTTAATAATAGTGGCTCTTTTTTCCCCCTGGGCTAACCTAATTTAGACCTAATAACTTAAGTTTTCTCTATTTTCTAGTTGTTTTTTATCACCACGTCCTACCTGTACAGGTTATGAACGTACGTGATAATTGTTCTAATGAGGTAAGGATGAGGAGAAAGGAATTTTAAGAGGTGGATCTTCTCGCATTTGCGACGAAGGAGAGTGGGGAAACCATTTAGACAATCAGTCTCAAGACCCGAATGGGGCTTGAATCCCGATCGCCTCTTCTTCAGTAGGACAATACACGAGTGTGATGCCTTAGACTATTCGGCCACCGAAGTGGGTGTTTTTATAGCTAAGTTGCAAAAAACTGTACCCAGGTGACACTTGAAGTTTAAAATTTTACTAAAAAGCTGATAAATCTGAATTTGGAAAGTATCTTTGATTACAAAAAGCAGTTACTAAAATCATTTTTCAATTGGTTGAAAAAAGTAGTCACTTTGTACCTTCTTCCGGGTTCGATTGCCGTTTCCAGGTGTCATTTTTCAACTGATTTAAATATATTTACCATTTTGTGATTCGACATGTAAAATATTTAAATAATTCTGCAGTGTCTTAATATAAATAACACTACCTTCCTAAGTGCAGTGTTTGGGTTTTCAAACCCTTAATAAGATTAGAAAGGAGGGATTCAACTTTTATAATTTTGAAAACTGACTTAAGTTTTAGGGAACTTTGAATAGTATTGACCGAGCGGGACGAGGTTCATTAATAATTCGACCGTTTGGCATTTCGTCTATCTCTTTGTTCCACGATTACTGCCAAATGCGGCTACTAATTGTGGACTAATTTTAACAAAATTTGCCACCGACATTATTTGCACCTAGGCCAAACAATGCGTCCATGTTTTTTAAAATTAATTTTGACATATATTGCGAGACTTCCGTGTTAGCCACGATAACAACGGTTACTCTCCATTAATATAGTACAATATTCATTTGTTTTCCATTTTGATCACTCAGGAAAATACTTTAAATTCAAGAAGAAATCTTAAGACTCTAAACGATAAGACCATGACATAATTCTTAACATAATGTAAATAATTTTTTGAATGGAAGAAATGAGGTCTATTGTTCACAAATCTACTATTTGGTTGTACAGTAAAATCTCTCATATCCGAAACGGCTAGCCACATTTATTTTTATTTTTCAGAAGCTGAACTGCCAAATTAAGGATTTACGTGTGTACAACTTTTTTGCTAAGATTAAAAAATCTGAAAAGAGTCGAAAGAGAATTTCGGACTTTTTTTTAAGCAGAAATGATAAATTTAGCTTTGTTATATTTAATAACTATTTATTTAGATACTGTATGTACATACAAATACAAAAAACTTTCTGTATCTATTTTAAGTAATATAAGATTTTTTTTTACCAACTATTGCTTCAACGTGGTATTTCATTTCCGAAACTGGCTCAGCTCCATTTATTTTGGTTTTGGTCTTTAGCATATGAGACATTATTTCCACATTATATTATAAAAAAACAGCTCTAGTCTTATAACAGATACACTGCTGACCTCACTAATCAACGTGACCTATATTAGAATAATAAAGTGAACTTTTATTAAGAGCCGCTTTCTGAATCTCCGAAACACAGCAGACGTTTTGATGTTCCACAATATTTAAGTAGTGGTTAATTTTAAAATAAATTTGACCGTAAATTGAAGGTTAAAATAAGCAACCGAAGAAAGGAAGATGCGGTGGGATTTCTGCACCTCCGACATTACACTTTAAATCCTATTCTCAAGGGTGACCTGGTGGTCTAGGGGTAAGGTGTCAGACTTCTGTGCTGAGGGTCCGGGGTTCAACCCTCGGTCCCGGCACAGATTTATCTGATTGCCAAACCCTTCCTTCACCTCTGACAAGACGTGTATTAATCACATCTTGTGAATGTGTGGAATGACACAACTTAGAATAAGTTTGAAGAAAATAAGACCGATACTTCAATTGGATATTGTGTTTGTATAGTGAGTTGGGGGTACCGCCCCATAGATACATATGATTTCTCCTGTTACAGGAATTAATTAACGGCTGGTGGTGGGGGTGGGTGTTGTCTGTTCTAGATTTAAGGTAGTTTATAAGTTGTGTGCTGATCAGCCTGTTAAAAAAGTGCACGTTAAATACCTCAAATAATAATATTAAACAAAGTAGCTTAGAATAGGTATGATAAACTAAACCCCACATCTGGTTTGAATCGAGCCACGATCGCTCATGTTTTTCGGCCGCTTCTGAAACTGTTCCTCTGTTGTGTCTAGTGAGTGTACCTGTAATGTGTGGAGGGGGGAGGGAGGCAAGTGACCTATAGCGGGATAGAGCGGCGTTCCCTCTGGACCGTGAAGTAAGGTCAGGGTTCGTCGCGTGGCTTGCGCGCTGTGGCCTGTACTCGGAGGTTTTCGTCTGTTTAGAAAGTTCACGTCAAATACTTAAAATAATACTTAAGATGCTGCAAGTAAAAGCTTCCCCCCCCCTTCTATCACCGTGTCTTACCACCTGTTCAGGTTATAAGCATATATATGATTATTACTCTGAAGGGGTGAAGAAGAGGAAGGTAGCATTTTACAAGCGTTTGCGTGGTAGGAGACTGGGAAACTCTTAAGTAAAAATCACCCTCATTAGACCCTGCCGGGCTTCGAACCCTGACATCTCTGTCGCCAGAAGGCCGTTATAACACGAGTGACGCCTTGGACCATTTGGCCACCCACCGAAGTGGGTTTAAGTTAAACCGTGTCTATTTTGAAAGTGCGCGTTATATACATAAAAAATAACGATGCTGCAAGTCTAAACTTTTATTTAAGCTATTTCTTCTAAGAACATCTCTAGAAATAAAGTGGCATTGAATTTGATCTATTTTTGGTTTCCATTTGATTTCCAAAGTATTTAGTGGTCATTATATGAGTTATTTAAAACGGCCATAAATGAGTTTTTTTAAAAAATATCTGCCATCCGATATTTTTTTAAAAAAATTATAAATTTCTGAAAATGTTTACTGCGGTTTCAAAAAAATCTTTTATTAGGGGTTTGACCACTGCAGGTAAAATAGTCCCTCCACCCCTTGAATCACTCTGGTCACGGCAATGTATTATTAAGGGAGCCTGGTGGTTATTGGTGGGTGTTGCTGTTGGTTGGTAAGTGGTGTGGCCTTGCATTTAATTAAACATTCCCTTGTCATTGCGAAACTAATGTTTTTAGCCTCCCTCCCCCAACTGCTGTCGCCCCCATTTATTGTGTGGGTGGGACGCCCAGCGTCCCGACGCTTGTCACCGCCAACACGTGAACCACGAGATATATGATGTCATTTAGAAATCTCAACCACGTTCCTATAATGGATTTTAAGGTGGCAGTTGTAATGATACTGATTTGGACCGCTCTCATATATTTAAAGTCATGGATGAAGGTATTTTTCTTCGATAAATTGTATGTAAATTATCCTTTTAAGACTTCATCCATGGAGAATCACGTGCTTTTCAGAAATAACGTAGAAGGATTGCACCATTAAGACTTTTTTTTATTTCAAAATTAAACTTCGTAGTATTTACCAAACAAGCAAGAGACGCCAGCTCCCTATACCCAATAGGAAGCTAACCTTAAAGACACCTGTCGCAGGGACGCTTACGATTTGTTGGTTTTGACATTGGTCACCAAAGGTCCAAGGGGCAAGGGGTATTTCATATATAAGCTGTTTGTGCGTATGAATATATAGTGTCACATAAAGTGTGCCGACGACATAAACAGAGTAGTAACATGAATCTACAGAGTGGCGGTGACATAAACCTAGAGAACTTGTAATATCACGACAGTACATAATTTGTATTTCAAGTAAAAGTGTACAAGAAGATAAAATCACTCCAATAAATCGTGTGCAACATTAACAGTTGTATTTATTACAGTAAAATATCGTAATAATTGGCGTTCGATCACGGGGCTATAATCAATTATCTCACATCAATTCAAGAAAGTTGTAATTGGCTCCCAATCGTGGGGCAATTATATCTCAAATAAACCGTAACCTCATAATTGGCACTTGATCACGGGGCTATAAATACCAATTATATCTCAAATAAACCGTAACATCATAATTGGCACTTGATCACGGGGCTATAAATACCAATTATATCTTAATAATACCGTAATATCACAATTGGCGCCCAACGCGCAACCGTAATACCATACAGTATAGGGTACGTGAGAAAAGAAAAGGGCATGCGTTTGGCAGTTTTTATAGCAAAACAAATTATAGTCAAAATAAATAGAATATTTCTCCAGTAGAGATATAGTTTAATTTTCTTCAAATGTTGATATCAACAGCTGTTGAATATATGTCAAGAGTGTCCTGGAATTTAATAACAACTTTTTATCTTCATTTAAAAAGTTTGTCATCTGCTCAGGACAGATATTCAACATCTGTTGATATCACCATGTGAAGAAAATTAAACTCTTTATTCGTNAGTTTGCTATAAAAACTTAAAAACGGCAAAAACACTGTGCTTAACTCGCGTTCCCTACACCCCCACCTTAACATTTTTTTACTTGCTTCATGTCTTGATATTCCAATTTTCAAAGGAAGGACCTTTTAAAAAATGCAAACCTTTTTACTGTGAACATTGACAACATTTTACTTTTTTAATAATGTTACTTTATAGGTATTGATAATATCCATCAAGTGAAAGCTGCAGATAACATGACTTGACGTATAAACACGTGAAAGTAATCTTGTAACTTTTCTAGCTATCATATAAAGGCCCTTACTATATAATAATTTGACTGTACTTGCCCGCATATTAATCTGATTGGCTTAAGGAGGTTAAATATGGAAAAGTTGTACTCAACATTAGCGTGGAGAGAAAGTAGGAAGTCATTTAGGAGAGAAAAAAAGATTTGTTTGATATTTTAATACCCTTAGGTCACATACACTTAAACACGACGGTCTTTAAAATTGGTAAGTTTTTCTAATGAAAAGCAAGAAAAAAAAATCAACACTTGACTTTTATACCACATGAATATTTGACTTCCGGAATTAGTTACTTGAGACTAAATTAGTGTTTTTTTGTTTTAATAAAATTAATAAAACTGTGTCAACTACTTATTTAGGTAACGGTATGCAATGCAGTCTTTAATAAATTTCTGTTATGAGGACTTGTTTGTCCTTTTTATGCTTGTAGATTCTAAAATCCATTTCATCTGCTTTGTAGGAGAGAGTTGACATAACTGCCCTGTATTCATTTGCTATAGATAATTATTTTAAATAAAATAGTGAAAACCCGCTTCGGTGGTCGTATAGTCTAAGGCGCTAGTCTCTCAATATACTGCCGATGACGAGGAGGTCATGGCTCGATACCGGTTGGGTGTACTGAGGGTGGTTTTCCCTAAATGGTTTCCCTCTTGTTTCTCCACTCAAATGCGGGTACAATTCCTCTGAATTCAAACTTTTTCAACCCTAACCCATTAGTGAAATTGGTGCATATGCCAATAACCCGAGTGTGTTGTAGGACGCGATGGTAAAAAAATTAAAATGGGGATTTGATATAAACTGTATTTTTTCTGGTACAAGATAATTATGCTTCCTCCAAGTACAACACAAATCCCAGTTTTTGGGTGAAATGGCCCAAACTGTAAGATTCTGATAGGAAGAACAGTATTTAACCGTTAAAAAATCACTAAAACAATTTTAACGTCATACATCAAGTAATGTGATTTTCACCTGTCACTTTCGATAAATATGATCAATACCTTTAAATATTATTCATACTATAGTAAAATATTATTTATCTATACAGCAAAAATAATGTTGATATTTTCTTAAATGCTGTTCTTATGAAAATTGGACTATAACCTCGTCCAGATGGCTGCCTTCTGGAGATAAGGTCTTGTGTTCAGTGTGTTTTGGTATCAACTTGTCCTCCCTCCCCCAAACACCCGCCCCCTACAGTGTTAACACACAGTGATGATAAGACTGGTGTTAACACTAGTCCAAACTTGAGCCAGGGAGATACAGAGAATGGCTGGCTCTAGAATAGTCGAGCAAAAACAAGACCGAGAAAACGCAGGGAATTGTTTGTTTGGAAACAAACTTGTAGAACGCAGGGAATTTTGTACATTCAAGTAAAACCACCAGAATATTGATAAGTTTAGAAGCTTAAAATAGTATTTCTATGGATAAACAAAAAATGGAACTGAAGAGCACGCTGATTAGACATTTCTTATTGCCCCTTGAAAAGGGTTGTGAAGCGACATAAGATTTATTTTATCAATAATCTTAAATCGTGTTTTAAACATAAAATACATGGCTTCACACTTTGTCAGTTTGATGACAAATAGGAATTCCTTCTGGTAAATCTGAGAAATATAGGGAATTTTCTAGCAAGAAAATAGTGGCAACCCTGGTAACGTTGATGTCCGGAAGTAGGAAAGGGGAGCAGGAGTAAACAAATGACAATACGATTTGTGTTGTAATCCTACCTATTAAATTACGTCGTTTGATGAACAAAGATCCATCTAATCTTCCTAGATCAGTTACCTTTCGTTCCCCGGGCATTTTTGATTTGCCGATACTTTTTTTAAAATAAAAGTTTGAGTGGAAAATTTCAAGTTTTAGACTGTTTGCGAGTATATCTATGTATAGGGTCATAGAAACTATTTGTGTGTTTATTTCAGCAAACACAAAACTCGTGTAGTGTTAAAGAACTTCATAACTAAACTAAGCGCATCATTTGATTGGCAATATCTTGGCTACCTAGGCTGCTCGCTAAAACGTGTTATTGTCATTTTGCAACTACAAACATAATCGTATTTATTTTTTGAATGCCGGAAAACGGTACGCCTACATTCTAATGTAAACCTGTTTTTACTGTTGTATGTTTAATTCGGCTGAAGACTGCACATGGGCCCACTTCCTGTCCGATAGAGGTGGGAGGGAGGGCGACTTGCTATTCTCAGAGTGTAAACACTGTGAACCCAACACATGCGCCTGTGCGAAATGGACACACGCACGATAGTTCGGCATGTCGCGTCGGTACACTCCGCGGAACACTAAACTATAAAACTTGTCTATTAAAGTAGTTTCCCAGAAACCTCCTCAGAAAGAAAACGCCCGTTTGTGTGGCTACGTACATTGTTTGCCCTGAAAGGTAAGTCTTACTTTGACGGATTACACTATGGATTTTATTATATGCTCCTGGCGTTGCCTGCCACAAATGTTTTTAGTCTAACGACTCTACGTGGAAGGCAACGTTTTAAAGTTAGTGGTTTTAAGTCCTGTGTTGCCCCCTTTTGCTTCTGATTCTGTTTTTAATTAATTAATAACATATTATAGAAATGTTAAAATTCCGTCTACGTGTTGCACATGTTTGTTTACTGAAGCTACTAATTTTAAAATTTCAGACCTTTGCGCGCGATAAATATCACGCAATTGGCCGACTGACAAACTTACTTTTTATTTTATTAATATACAGGTTTAGTCAGATATTATACAGGTTGTAGGGGGCGACAAGACATATTTCCACGTAATGAATGAACATGGGGTCAGCGACTTCAAATGGTGGCGCTATGAGATGTAAAATAGTTGAAGCTATATCCGCCTAGGAGGTAGGCAACTTATCAATCTTCAGCTATATAAGGTGGGAGTGTGGCGTGATTTATGACTAGTAACAGCCATTGATTTGTCCGAAGGCTGGTACCCATGAAGAACTGCTGATTATTTTGGAGATGTCATGTTGGCTCTGACAAGGGCTGAACGTTGAGCGTAGAAACATCTCTCGACTGAGGAAGTGGAGTCACTTCTTATTGAGAGCTACGCACTGGCAGCGGAACGTCTGTATGAAGAGATATTCATAATTTACAGCAACTGTTGAAAGTGGTGACGGCCATTGTTGATATACAAGACACCATCGTGTGTGTAAGGGGAGGGAGTGGGGGAACCCCAGGTGAATACAGCCAAATTTGGCGTCGCAGACCACACGTTCATTACGCGGAAGCACTTGTATATACCCACTACCTACAGCCTGTAATTTTAACCTGGCGATCTGAATAATCCTGTAGATTGCATAGTGGAATAATGCAAGGTAAGCTTGCCACCTTAAGGGTAAACGAAAGGTGCATTCTCAGTCTCAAGATCTTCAGCTTTTCAATAGTCCCATGTAATCTGGTCACTTTTCTTGGTCGGGATTACATCCTTCGATTTAGACCGTAAGCCTTATTATCTTCATTTAACCAGAACCGTTCCCACGCTGCGCATCAAGGTTGGGCATTGACTTAACGCCTATGCCATTGTTTCTCAAATTGTGGTCCGTGACTGTCAGGCTTATGGTAACTGCTGGAGGCTAGGAAAAATCTATATATTTAAACATCTCTAGACGCTCTCTAATCTAAAGTGTTTTAATAGTAACATAGCCCTTCTAACTGCTGAAAGCAAGGAAAAATTCTAAATATTAAATACCTATAGAAGATATCTGAAGTCGTAAAATTTCGTGTGTGTGTTGAACACCCCCGCTCCCCCACTTGACTACGGCCTTGGACATAGGTTAGAATTGTTACTATCACAGCTACCACCACGAATTATCTAGAATACACACCGGGGGACATGTGGACGAGAGCGTCAGACTCGTATTTTCTGGTTTACGAGAATACTATTTTTTTCCGAACCATGAAATAACATAAGTAATTATTTAAGATTGGCAATATTTTTTTCAAATATGAATAAATGATATTTGTTAAAGGTGCAGCAAGAACATGCCGTGATGTTTTTCTGTTTGTTCTATACTTTTATACTAGTAAAAATTAATTGTCTTTGTTAAATGTTCATATTATTAGTGTAAAAAATGCTATGAGGATCCTAACATGTATTTTATCTGCTGCAAGGACTCCTCTGGCCTAAAAAGTTTGGCGGCCCCTGGTCTAAGGAGTCGCTCTGTAAATAGACTAAACTGCCCTTGATGAGGTTCGAATCCCGTTTGGGTGTCCTGAGGGTGGTTTATTTCCTAAATGGGATTTTTAATCTCCCTCTACGCAAATGCACCTTCCCTAAATACAATCTAACCTCATTACTAACACATTATCGTAATTAGTACATGTGCGTTGAACCGAACGGGTAGTAAGACGTGATAATTTTGATTTTTTTATTTGGTTAAAAGTTCTAAAAACAGATTACTTGCTAGCGTTCTGGAAGGTCTTTTATCCAAACAAAATACCACTCTAGAGTAGGTTCTGGTATGAACAGGGTGTTACTTTAAATGTCCCTGCGTTTGGAAACCAGACGGTGAAGCGACGCCCACCGCCGCCGACTGTTGACTGGACTGCTGTGCATCGCGTCTGGTCCCAGCCCTCCTACCTTCTTGCTGGTGCTAGGTTACGTGGCCTGTCTTTCGCACTCTTTTATCTTGACCTAACCCGCACGGTCTTACGTGCTACCCTCGTGTTAAACTAGACTGCCGATAATGGGGGGATAGAGGTTCGAATCTCGGTCGGTTGTACTGTTTATTTTCCTAAATGGTTTTCCACTCTCCCTCAACTCAAATGCGGGGACCTTCCTAATCCTTAAAAACATTAGCGTAATTTGTTCATAAGCGTATAACTTGAACGGGTGGTATGACGCGGTGCTAAGGAAAAAAAAGAGAAAGGACTTTTTATGCCATTTGCCCCAACTTGTGTGTGTGAGGCGACGTTCTCAGCTATTGCGGCCGCAAAACAGCACCATCCAAAATCTACTTTTATAGAGGGGGGGGGTTCGCCAGATAATTTTGCTCACCTTTAGTCATTACACTATTTTAATACGTATATAGTGTGGTCTCCCTTATGGGGACTCATCAAATTCCGGGGAGGGGGCTGGACCCCGCGACTTCTGCCTTTCTACGCCCTTCCAACCATCGGACACGGCGTGCGTTGAATTCGTGTTACATTTCACGGGACACATTCCCTCGAGCACTCTGAACGGATGTATGGACGCTCTCCTGACCACCCTGAACGGATGTATGAACGCTCTCCCGAGCACCTTGAACGGATGTGGGGACGCTCTCCCGAGCACCCTGAACGGATTTAGGGCCACAACTCGGAAGAAGTCTGGATAGCGATGGGTGTTGAATTCCCCTTCCCCCCAGGCTCTAACGTCAAGGTCCTCTCTCGTAATCTAGCGTCACACATTCTCACATGGCTAGCGAGGGAGACTAACGTTTTCCTCTTGAAGGAGGTGATTATGATAATTGTTTTAACGGCGTAAAGATTTCTGTTTAGCGAGTCTGGGAAGAACTGTGAACCATTGTTACTATAGCTGTGAGTGTTTCGTAATGGCGAGGCCATCAATGCGCCAGTAGGGCAGTTCCCGCGCGTTTCTGGGACCGTCACCCAGGTGAGGCATTTCTCGGGGCTCGAGCAAAGTGTCGTGTATTCCTTCTAGAGCCGACCCACTTATTTTCGGTAGTCTTATTTAATCTTCTACGGAAGTCGAACCTGGGACTCTGATCAGTGGGAAGTGCGCTTTGTTTCAAGATAAGGTCCTCCGCCCTTATACCCGGATATGTTGGCTGTCGCGGGCCCCCCCCAACTGCGAGGTGGAAGTTTAGTTTGTTCTAAAACATTGGTTCTCAAGCTGTGGTCCGTGGTGGTGGGCCAGGTGGTCCACACATGCAATATATTATTTCTCTTAATTATGAAATAAAAAGTGAAATAAATAAACGAGTAAAATATTGACAAGCTAACTCCGTCTTATGACTTCTGGATAAATATTAATCTGAACGATAAATATTTTTATCGGGTCGATAAGTTAAAAGTGCATCTTATGACCGCAAGATAGCATTTATCTGCCAGATAAAATGTATTTATTCATCACATTTTTATCAGGTTTAAGTACCTGATAACTTTTATCTGAAAGCATAAATGGGCGTTGTTTTTCATGAGGTTTAGCCTATCTGAATCTGTTTTCAGGTTAAAATCTTGGTTCACGTGTTTAGTAGGTTCTAACTTATAAGGTTAGAATGATCATACTTAGCACCGCGTCTTACTATCCGTTCGGGTAATACGTTTATAAAATTAGAACATTTAATTCACACTTTTATAAAAACTTAAAGCTATTTGTAGGGTTATAGTTATATAAGAATAAATTATTTAAATGTGAGTACAATAAATTACATTTTGTAAATGTTGTACCGGACTATTGACCACATTTTGGCAGACACCGAAATTAGTAATTGCAAGACAACCTAGCTTCTGCGCCACCGTGACGCCATCTATTTACTCGCACTCGTTTAGCCGCCATTATTTAACAAATATTAAGCGTTGTAGCTACTAGCCAGGTTGTACGCATGCGCGCACCAGTAAAAACAGTACCAACCTTGCGTTTTATGCAACAAATATATATTTATCCTACAGATAACTATCCAGCAAATAAATTCATTTCATAATGTGCGTAAGATATTAAAGTGGCTGATAACCCTTATCCTTTAACCTCCCGATAGAAATATTTATCCGGAAGTCATAAGACCGGCCCTAAGTAGGCCTAAACTAAACTTTGTTCCAACATAGACTTCAATTTTAGTAGGAAAGCCGACGATCATAAAAATGTACTACTTTGCTAGTGTTTTATTATGTGTGACAGATGAGATGATGTGACGGTAGATTTAGTATCGTTTCTAGCTGTCAGATGAGGCTCTTCCTACGGAAATTAGACTGTTTATTGTGTATACAAAACCAGCTTGATTAAATACGTGGTCGTTATTGCTTGATAAACAATTTGATTAGAAAATGTCCTGCTTCGACAAGTGGCAGGTGGATTGTCCACGAGTATCGAGTGGTCCACTGCTGGGAAAATGCTGGTTAAAACGACGTGCGGTCCCAAGTTTTTTCTGGGCTAGACTGTCGCGGACAGCCTTGCTCGAGGTCTCAGACCTAGTGCACTGTCTTGTACTGTCCAGTTAATTAGCATCGTGGTTAATTTCCCCCGACACACACTCACTCACGTCCCGCGACAAACTCGAGAGGTTTTTGTTAATTCAAGGGTTCCCGGAACCCGCTTCGGTGGCCGCATCGTCTGACGAGTTACTCTCGCAATAGACTAGACTGCCTACAACGGGGAGATTGAGGTTAGAAACTCTTTCGGGTGTAAAGTCTGTTAATGATAGGTTTTTACCTGGATGTCAGTTCAAAACTCATATTTAAGTTTCGGGTTGCAGCACTTGTAAAAGATCACTGTTTTGCTATAAATTTTGTGTTTTTTTAATTATATGTTTAGTTTACGTTGATTTAAATGTAAAATATAAGTTTTCTTACACTATTTCATTACTTGTAATATTTTCTTTCTACACAATTCGAAACAATATTTTAAACAAAATTCAAAGTACTTTATCTTGATTTTGGAATGTTATCTATGTGTAATATAGTGCATACATTAATACCTTTTAATATAGACATCGTATTACTTGGAAAAGAGAAAATACTTTTTTTTTATATGTGATAAATTATTTTTTGATTATTTTATTGTATTTATAAATATTTAACTGAATAAAATATTTGTATACACTGCGTGGGTGCGTCATGTTCAATCACATGGTTTAAATTCGTCGGTCGCCATTTTTGAAGCTATATTCGTTAGACCTTTAGTGAAAGTGCTATGAATAGTAATTTCAAGTGGAATAAAACGACAAATAAGTTTGTGTCCGACCTCAAATATAAATAATATTGGCTTAAATTACTGTGGTCAACTATCACATTCATACATTACCATATGTTTTCATTACAGTTATCCAAAGTGACAGATGTCAGCTGTTGGCGTAGGGATACATTAGGGATTATTTCTAATAACTGTTAGGCCCCTTCGCTCTCGCTCATAGAAATTCTCGTGTGCTGATATAATCAATCGGTTCAATAAGTACACTTTAAATACCTCAAATAATTATTTGGTACCGATGATTGCCGTTCATATTGCCGAAAAGAAAGGACATGGAAGAAGGGTCTGAGTTAGATACCATTGTCCAGGTGTGATTTGTCAACTCGTATGGAATTATTGTTTCAAATTTCCAAACGTGTAATTTTATTTAATTTTAAAATATGTAAATTTGATAACCAAGGATATATTCGAGCACAAAAAGCGTTATACATCAACGAAAACAGACCTTTTGGAAGCTAATGTTTTGATCGCTTTTTCAAGTATGTTGAACGATTAGCAAGAGTGCAGTTTCGCGTACATCACTTGTCCACTACATCCTACAGGCCTTCCTTCCCCTGCCCCATTTGACCGTTACGTGAAAGTCTCTTCCTACGTACCCTACATTCTAATCAGCCTTGAAACACTTAAGGATAGTGTTACACTTAAATAATTAACTTTGGACCTTTCCGTCAGATCGCGGGTAAACGGCCGAGGCTGGTCGCAGGGCGCACCCGCTTACCCGGTGATATAATTTTCATACCGTGGCGTGGCTTGTTTCCAGGGTAAGCATAGCTGGTTTTAGTTGTACCTATGAATAATTGTTCTCAAAATTTAATAGAAAACTAATTGTGTCGTACAGTACTTTCTTCCCCTATGTGAAATGTTTGTTCATTTCTTTGGATAAGTACAGGGCCCGGCTAATGCCCTAAGCACAGCTCCTTCGGCCCTTCCATTGCTGCGCTGGTAAGACATTAAGAGTCAATTTGCAGTTGATTGGGTGTAATAAACACATAAATAATAACATGGCTGATATGCCCTTTCTATGAATCTGTAATTGCTTAAAAATCGATGGCTACAGCTATGGTACCTGTACTCTGGTGCCCTAAAATGGCGCGAGTCTGCAAGCGAGCAATACTCAAGCGGCCGCCGTGTGTTTACTAAGATAGTGCCAACGTTCGTGGATATTGAGTCATGTGGTCGGGACAACGAACCCTCTGGCTGTTAGTCCGGAGCTGTTACATCTTATTTTTTTTAGCACCGCGTTTTACTCTCATTTTAGGTAATACGCTTAGTTACGCTAATGGTGTTAGGGATTAGGAAGCCTATATTTAGATGAAGTGTATCCGGTTTTGAGTGGAGGGAGTGGAAAACCCACCCCCAGTACACCCGACCGAGATTTGAACCTCAATCTTGTCATCGGTAGTCTAGTCTACAGTGAGAATAGCGCCTTAGACCATGTGGCCACCGAAGGGGTTAACATCTTGATTCAAGTAGCGCCTCATTAATTGTCCTCACGAGGCTGAGAAGCACGTGCTAATATTGCTCGGTGGTTAATCCAGGCCTTAAGGGTTCGTGGAGTTTATATTTTGAAATGTGTTTACGTGGTAAAATAAAAGTTTTAATGTTTTCAAGGAGCATTGTTTGTTCACCTGGCGTTAAAACACTATTTTATGGTTAGGTTTTAATAGCGAACAATCGGCAGTTACGCCCTCGTGTTAACTCCTTTGTAACTTGTTAACATAAATTGCTTGGTTAGAATTTTATTACTAATGTAATGTCTTTTTGTTTACTGTAGCATCAGAATGTCTGCAATGACCACAGCGCACTTTCATTTTGATTTTATATTTCATCATGTTTTCATTTTGGGAATTCCGTCTACTTTATCCCGCCTTTATTTTATTTTTATATTTAAAGAATCTGGTGGTCAAACTTTATTTCATATAATTAAACCCCCACTTAAAATAATTTTCAGTCTATAACCTACTGCCTTTTAAAGTGTTCGCATAGTTGGTCAATTATGGTTTTCCATAATTAAAAATCATACATTCTCAAACGGCGTTTAGGTCTATTTATTTTTTAATTAATTAAAATTAAAAAATCGTAATTTTTAAGCATAATGTACAATCAACCTATTTTATATATGGCTGGCTCACTGTATATGTTGGTAAAATTTTACTTAACATAAATTGTGCCGCCTTTAGAGGAATCCAAAGTCAAAACTGTTCCCCACCCCTTCCTTAGAAGAAATTGTATTTTTATTTTATGGTTGTATTTGAACAAATTACAATTATTATAAATTGTATTATTTTTTTAAGAGTAAATGTTAATATTCGTTTTGCAAGTGTAAATGTTGGGTGTCGACTTTATCACTAACATTATTAGGGTTAGGGGTCCTGGGGGGTCACTGTGGTGCCCACCGCCAGCGTCCAGACACATTCACCCGACGCTCCTTATTGGCGAATGTGCGATGAAGCTTAGTGAAGTTGACGGCAGCAATCTCACTTCTGATATTGTCTTTAAATTCCTCATTCGACCTTGGTTTGTTAGTTGTTGGCATGAACATTTATTTTTAAAATTCCCCATAGAAAGAAATATGGGGGTGTCAGGTCGGGAGACCTATGTGGCCACAGGTTTTTGGAGATAATCCTGCCTTGGAAAAAACTGCGGATCTCTGCCTTGCTCATATTGGAGGTGTGGCAAGTTGCATCGTCCTTTTGGAAGTAGTCCTCTGCAAGTTCCTGATCATCTAACTGATTAACAAATTCATTAAAGTTTTCCAAATATTGGTCACTATTCACCGTGTCTTTAAAAAAAGATTGGCCCAATGATACGGCGACGAGTCACCGCACACCAGACACCAATCTTCGCTGGATGCAAGAGTTCTTCATGGGTAGCATTGGGATTATAAGTGGCCCACACCCGTGTATTTTGCGGGTTTACATAACCGGACAAATGGAACTATGCTTCGTCAGTAAACCATGGTATATCCAACAGGGTGGGGTTTTTGGTGAAAAATTGGGAAAACCATTGACAATAAGCCAGTCGCTTTGCCAAATCAGGTGGCTGTAGCTCGTGTGGCTCATACGGCTTAGTCTCTGCCTGTTTGGCTGCTCTTTGACAGGTCGAATACGATCGTCCAGTCTTCTGGGATAACCTCTGAAGATATTTTCTTGGGGATGCCAATAACCGCTGCTTCACATCCTGTATGTTTTCCTCCGTCATCTTGGGCCGTCCGCTCGTATGTGGATCCACCATGTTTACCGTTCTCTCCAGCTACTTCGCAAAGTTCGAAAAGGTGGCTCTGGTGGATGGTGTACGCCCACCAAATCTATTCAGATCCCCCCTCTGACATTGTTTGAAGGAACCGGCCACCCAGTACTGACGCACAATGAACACGCGCTCTTATTTGAGTACACCATCTTTCTTCTGCCGACTTTCACTGTCTGATTAGACACCATTCCCCACTGATGCCAAGAGAGGTGGCTAGCGGGGAGACATGTTTTTACAAGTAATGCATGTCGACTGCTTCGTCATGAGATAAAGAACCGTCCCGTTCGTGTTTCATGCTCATGTTGTATTCTACATAGCTTATATTATAACAAAATAAGTTTCCGGTCTCGTGTGAATCATCCTGTATAAGCTACCCAGGCAATCTCCCCGTAAGGCGGTGACACAAGGAACGCGAGTTGGAGGAAGTGTTTTTGGGGTTTTTATTTGTTTTCACTAAATAAATCATACTAATTCAGTAGAAACATAGTATAATTTTCTTCACCTGGTGATATCAACAGTTGTTGAATATCTGTCAAGCGTTTACTGGAATTTAATGACCAACTTTTTCTCTTAGTTTAAAAAGTTTATCTTCTAATGCCACTGTGTGCATGAAATAAATTCAACCACACTGTCGATATCACTATGAAGAAAATTAAATTAATTATGTACTGAAGATATATTTTGGCCAAAAAAACTGGCAAAACACTGCCCTAAACTCGCGTTCCTTACACTATGACCTTAAGGACTCCGCTAACATAAGACAAATTCGATTGCACGCACATTCCAACCGACCACTTAGACAAATTAACTTCTCGCAGCGGTCTAGAACATTTCACGTACAAATAGAATGAAATTTCAAAAGCACGGATAAAGCCCTCCAAGCGATCCCGTGTAGTGGGGCTTCCAGCCTCAAACACTAAAGTGATAACATTTTAAATGAAACTTTGCCCTTACATCCGGTTCAATAGGTAACAAAGTTACAGGAAATTTTCTCTGAGAAACTAGAAACTTGTGCTAGTGTAGCGTGCACGAGTGCAAAGTTTCCTCCTTCAGCTACTGATTGTTACCAACAAGGAAACTGCGACAAATATAAAACCATGGAGATAGTCCAATTTTGTTAAGAAGGGACTTTGATATAATTAATAAATCTACTTTGTCGTAAAAGTCATGTGTGCTGAAGCTGTCACTTGGTGGTAGATATTATCAATACCTAAATAATAATAATAATAGTAATAGTAATAAAGTTAGCTGTTTAAACTGCAATAAAAGTATTTTCTAAAAGGCACTTACTATAAAAAGTAGACTATAAATATAAACACCTTTCTTTGAGGCCAACATCGCTAACATCACTATTAGTGTTATTTTATAAGTATTGATAATGCCTATTAAAAGCGACAGCTGCATATATGACTTGATGTATGAATACATAAAAATTGTTTTAGTAACTAACTTATTCTGTTCTTATCAAAATCTTACTATACCTGTCCAGACATTTAACATTACTAATAGGGTATGTGTGAGTAAGGTATAATTTGAAGCAAATGGACCTAAATTTGAGTGGAAGATGAAAAACAGCCGACCGGGATTCCAACCCCGATCTCGCCGTCATTAGCAATCCCGTCTATTACGAAAGTGACGCTTTAGAGCAGAGTGGCAAACATTTTTCAATATAGCCACAGTTGTGACGAATGAAGTGAAATTCGCCACATCGTGTAAAAATGGAGATATTAGGTTGCTCCCAGTGTATTAACAATCTTATTCAAAGCACGCTCATTTTGACTACTAGGTTACAATTGCCTCAGACACAAATGACGAAAATGGCTTTGATTGAAAATGTAAGACAATTTAAAGCTAAATTTTGACGACTATTTTGTCTGACAATTTGAAGAAACATTGGCCGAATATCTGAACCGAATGCGGGTTATTCCAGAAGTAACCCCTACTCTTGGCGATGGTTGTACCAGATATTGACACTCAGGCAGACAAGATACGACCACAATCTCCACCAGGAAGACGCAGCCCCTTTCGGGGTGTACGCGCATACGCGTGGAGGGAGAGCGGAAAACCATGTATGAAAAGCCACTCGGTACATCCGAGCGGGATTCAAACCTCGATCTCCATTCCTCGATCGGCATTCCAGTATATTGTGAGAACGCCTTTAGACCATGAGGCCACCGAAGCGGGCCGTTATTTATTTAAATACGGTATAATATTATAATAAGGTGCTTCGTTACAGTATTAGCCAGATAAAATGTGAAAAATGACTATCTGTTGAACCATTCAAGTTTACTGACTCTACAATGGCGGATGGACCTAGTTTCTTTGAACAGTTGCTTGCAGACCAAACATCAGTCTGCGTAGAAAATGCAATTTCCGGACACAAACAGTAACATTTCAATGCGGTGATTATATTCTTTTACCTTCCCCCCGTCTTAATTTCCTCTCGCCACCGATTTAAAAAAATATGACAGGACCTGCACTAACTTAGTTTAAGCCATAAAACAATGGATTAACGTTTCATCTAAAGATTTTTAAAATATCAACTTTCTGTAGGAATCTATTTTTTTTAATAAGAGGTACTTACTATGCGCTTTCTGAACAAACTGATCCAGCATATGACTTATAAACCAAGTAAAATCTAGAACAGATACAACGCCCAGCCCCCCGGACGTTAATTCAACACTGTGAAAGGGGAAACCTGCGTTTAATCAACGACAAATATTTTGGCCCTGCCGGGAATCGAGCCCAGACACGCTGCCGACTGAGATAAGGTGTCAGACTTCTCTCTGAAAATAAAATATATTTTAAACAGAGTTTTTGAAAATAATAGAATTTAGTAGCTACATAGAAATAATAAATAAATATAATTAGTTAAAACATTTAAGTACTTTAATTATTTTAATGCCATCTTTTTATATCTAGTTTCAATCCTCAGTCCCGGCACATCCTTATCTAAATACCAAATCCTTCCTTCACCTCTGACAAGACGTGTATTAATCACAACTTGTGAATGTGAGGAATGCCAGGCCTCCACCGTGGTTCGGATCCCACGTTAAACTGTAGGTCCTCCATTTCAGCTCACAATCACCCTACCATTACACATTAGAGTAAGTGCGTACAACCCGAACGGGTAGTAAGACTCGGAGCTAATAGTAATAGTAATATTAATAATGATAATAATATTATTAATGATAATAATATTATTAATGATAATAATATTAATAATGATAATAATATTAATAATAATAATATTAATAATAATAATAATAATAATAATAATAATAATCTAGTTTTAATTTAAATCATGTTTTCTTTTAGTGACAAAAAAATGTTAAAATGATATCAACAGCGTCTGCTCGCTTTATCGTACAGATGTTTATAAAAAGTTTACGATCTTGTTTGGCTTTTTAAAACATCGACGGAAAACAAACTTTTGCTAGCCCCTAGTTTTTTTTTTGCCAGTTTAGGGGATGAGGGCCTAGGTTAAGTAATAAGAGTGGAGAGTGTGGGGGTGTACACACATCCTGCACTAAAAAGTAGAGCACCACTCTCATAGCAAACATCGGTAGCGTTGTCGGGACAAGACGCATTTTACTTTCACAGCAGCAAGTCTTTATTTTTTTAATAAATAGTTTATTTTATTTTTTAATAAATCAAGTGTTTTTAACTTTCATTTTTTTTACCAAGTGTATGGCGTGCCTAGTTAATTGCACCAACAGGACCACATAGAAAAGAGTTACTGTTGAGAAATCAGAAATTGGAATATATGTTTTTCAATATATATAATATTGCCCCACGTGTAAATGTATAAAATTATAAAATATGAAACACGTGTGTTAACCTAAAACCTGATTAAATTCTGTCTATTTGTTATGTTTGTTATAAGTACTTTACACCAAGTTCTACACGGTTTGAGTGTAAAGTTACCAAGCTAACAGCGAAGAAGTTAACTTTGTCTAGGACAGCATACAATTACGGTTGTGTGAAAGAAATTTTCCTGTTAATCAGACAAGATGATTCTTGGCGTTGACACACAGGCAACGTAAGAACATGTCGAGAAGAATACATTTTAGAAAATATTTATTTTTAGGTCAACATTGAAACATTAAACACCCCCCTCCTCCCCCCAAAAAAACTCCATGGCGTCAGCCCACAATATAGTTCTACTGACAGAGTGGCTGCAGTCTTCTGGCGAAGATGGTGCCAGCTTATGTGGATAGTGTCATGTGGTCAGCACGACAAACCCTCCAACCATTAATCTGTTTTCTAGGCCGGAGCTGCAATTTTTTTTTTATTCAAGTAGGTCCTCATTTGTCCTTAAGAGGGTGAAAAATCTGCAGGCGCTGGGGATCAACCCCGGGACCTCTGGATCCTTGGATAGGAAGTCTCTCTTACTAATACTATTATTTTATAGGTATTGATAATATACATCAAAAGTGAGTTTTATATCACAAGACTTGACTTATGAATACTTGAAATGTGTCTATAGCTCTTGAAACTGTCAGATTAGGCGTAGAGCGTTAGAAAGAGAGCCACCGGCCAAGAGCGCTAGAAAGAGATCCACCGTACCACACGGGTCGAGTCAATATTTTAAGTGATGGTGTAATTTTAGCACCTACCTCCCTTACACCGTCTCCACGCAGGAACACTCTTGTATCCAGGGTTACGTGGCTGCACCTCATAGAGGCACACAACTAAAAGGTCACCACGTGGTTGGAAGCGCAGGGTTCCTCACATCCCCTAGAGTCTGTTTCGAATCCCGGCTGGTGACGCCTAATGGCTCGCAGTTAATTCAAAATAGTTTTTAGTCGTGTAACATTCATGCCAAAAACCCTCGTACAAAAACAGTGGATTATATTCTACCAAAGAACGCATATTTTCAAAAAATGCCCGGGGCTATAAGTCTGTGTGCTTGGTAGCGATTAGCCAGCCTCTTTTTAAAATCATTTTTAGTTAATTAATGCTTTGTATTTTACATGTAATTTAATTATTTAATAATACTAGGCTGGTGTGAAATCCTGGCGCAGTTAAAAGAGCTCTACATTTTATGAACAGTTGGTCACATACAACATTAAAGGCCCCAAGCCGCTGGTTAAAGAGATTGAAAGCACGCGGTTATTATTCCCCGTCTAACATTACCCAACATTCGTAACAAATACCTCCTTCCCACCAATAATACTGATGTTTTACCGGCTCGTCTCTCTTCTAAATTATATACAATAGAGTTTGGTTAGTTCGAAAAACCATAATTCCCTACCAACTTTCTGTCTAAATAGAGGGTGAGAAATTTTAATTCCAATTTTATAAGGAAATATTTGGATAGTTCGAGGCCTATCCGTTAACTTTTCGAGTTTGTATTTATCTCAAACCTAACTTTACGATCTTCATTGAACCACCACCCCCCCTATGCCAAGAATGTCACAAAGTTGGAGTGAGCCTATTGACACACAATAAATGAGAATGTGGGGAATTACGCACAGGCGGCGAGCCGGTTGCCTGATATAGGGGATGTGTTGGCTTGGCTTTAATCAATTTCTGATTTGTCTGCAATTTCCGTATGCTAATTTTTCCAATTTTTTAGGCCATATTTTGTGATTGCATTTTTTAAATACATATATTTATTGTGCATATGTATTATAGCATATAATTTTGTCGTATGTGGGTACTTAAGAGTTTAGTGTGATCAGACATAAGAGTTGAAAACTTTTGTCGGAAGATTCGAATGAATCCGGGTATTTTTCAAAACTCATGAAATAGACTGATTCAAAGATGTGAAAATGGAAACGTAAACACTCTCTGTTGAAAAATAATTAATTTGTGGCTGATAAAAACCAAATAGGCCTGAGATTTATTTTTATCCAATTTTTTATTACCGAAAGAAATTTCCTGTATCCCTGTGAGTTGGTGTGCAGACCTAGGTTTACTAAGGCTTTTTTCTAATTTTAATGTGAATTAAAATATCCTAAAGTAATTACCCAGTTTTTGAACACTCTGTATACGTATTTAAACTTATATTTGTTATGTATGAATACGTGAAAGTATATCGAGTAACTTGTGTGTCCGTCAGCAGATTGTGTGTTTCCACTGTATTGGATGGTCCCGGTTTGTGTCCAGACACTTGAAGAGTGTTCCTCTTGTTTCAGATTTAATTCACTGCACGAACGAGCCGAACGTGTCCATCCCCCAGCTGGCAAACCTACTTATCGAGCGGTCGCAGAACACCAACTGGGTGGTGGTGTTCAAGTCGCTCATCACGGTGCACCACATGATGTGCTACGGGAACGAGGTGAGCTCAGTTTTCCCTCTCTCGAATGCCACACCCTCCCTCTCTCGACTGCCACACTCTCCATCCCTCTCTCGACTGCCACACTCTCCCTCCCTCTCTCGACTGCCACACTCTCCCTCCCTCTCTCGACTGCCGCACTCTCCCTCCCTCTCTCGACTGCCGCACTCTCCCTCCCTCTCTCGACTGCCGCACTCTCC
>CABFWB010000647.1:86565-148447 GCA_902151455.1 Timema bartmani | reverse complement strand
CTCTCTCTCTCGACTGCCGCACTCTCCCTCTCTCTCTCTCTCGACTGCCGCACTCTCCCTCTCTCTCTCTCTCGACTGCCGCACTCTCCCTCTCTCTCTCTCTCGACTGCCGCACTCTCCCTCTCTCTCTCTCTCGACTGCCGCACTCTCTCTCTCTCTCTCGACTGTCGCACTCTTATCAATAACTTGTTGCCCGCACGCTTTGTGACTACATCTCTTGGACTGTTGGTGTTGTAGGATGTTGATTGTTCTGGTATGTAGTTATCTTGGCAGCTCTAGTACCAGTAGTGACTAGGACTAGGAAGTATATAGATGATTGGAAACAATTTCCAGGATCTTAGCTCTGCTAGTACAAATAACTTAGGGGTCATCCATAAACCACATGACGCTTTGTCAACCAAGTAGACATGAAAATAAATAAATGGTACTGTGCACCGCACAGACTCTTCTTTTTATCTTAAAATAGAAACCTTTACTAAACTTGAAATGAAATAATATACATTTTTGCATAAACATTCCACCAAAGAGCATACATTAAATATACAATATTACAGAAACATTGAGAAAAAAACACGTTATTTAAAGATCTTAACAATCAATTTCATATTTCATAGTTTTCTGTAAAATATGCATTTGTTTGCTTATACAAAAATAAGGGTGACCTGGCGGTCTAAGGGTAAGGTGTCAGACTTCTGTGCTGGGGGTCCGGGGTTCAATCCTCGGTCCCGGCACAGATTTATCTGATTGCCAAACCCTTCCTTCACCTCTGACAAGACGTGTATTAATCACAACTTGTGAATGTGAGGAATGCCAGGCTTCCACCGTGGTTCGGATTCCACGTTAAACTGTAGGTCCTCCATTTCATCTCACAATCACCCTACCATTACACATTAGCGTAAGAGGGTACAACCTGAACGGGTACTAAGACGCAGTGCTATTAATAATAAGAGTGATAATAATAGTGATAATAGTGATAATAGTAATAATAGTAGTGATAGTAATAGTAATAGTAATAATAATAATAAATTTCCGAATGAAAATATTTTTATTTTTAATATTACTAAAACTTTACAATACATTATTTCATATCTCAAATACTTGCAGAGATATGAAAACTGGAAATTTCCGCTTCTCCGAAGTGCACTTAATAATTTTCATGGGAAAACGAGAAATTCCAGTTTAATTGTGATGTTAAATAGAGGCTAGATATAAAACATATCAAAATTATTTCAAGGGGTATTGAGTAAATCGATATGATCTCTTTTAGCCCATCAGAAAACTACCCTTAATTTTAGGATTAGATATCTAATTCCAAAAACACCTCGGGGTGGCGAGGGGTTACTTAATAAAAGGCCTAGATACCGAATTATAGCCCGATCGATAAAAGTGTTTTGGCTCTAGCCTGAGGTACAGATAGACAGACAGGTGGCACCGCGAAAACAACTTTGTTTCAGGGGTCATGAAACGTTGATATTTATCAAAATCTATATTTCTATTTTGACTACGACCACAATACCTCTCTTTCTGTGGTCGAGAGAAGGTAATTAAGGACATCGTTTAGAATCAATTTGACATAACTCGAAAAATTGATTTCAAAGTAAATTTTAATTTTCTGAAAATTGAAAAATGACACCTGGACACGGGAATCGAACCCGGGACCTCCCGTGTCCAGGTGTCATTTTTCAATTTTCAGAATATGATATCTAGTGGAGTAATTCCCTATTAATAAGCATAAATAATAGCTCTGGCTATTAATTCTTAATAAATTTTAATTCATTGCCACAAATATGGACGCGAATTAAGTTTATCTTTTTCCTTGTTTTTTTATATTTTTCTTACTCAAAGTTTTGTCATATTCTAGTCATGGTTCAGTGTCTCCCATATTTAAATCCTGCTTGGTCTCCGCTGCTCACATCCATGTTTCCCAAGTAATTCCATTACGCGATTGCATTTTGTAATTTCCCCAAGGTAAATTAGTTGTTAACCACTCCCCCCTTTTTAAAAAAGTTATAGAACTAAAGTTCCAGTTACCGAAATTTAACCAGCATAGTCTGCTCTTCTTTAATTGATCTGACTGTAGTTTTCCGTATACAGGATAACTCTCAAAGGTGTTACAAAGAAGGGTCACAGACCCTTTATGTTCAGGGTTGAACCGTCTTTTTTTCTTTCGTCAGTAGGGTTAGCTGAAAGGCTTAGGGCTCTATATATAGACTTGCTTTGTTCGTTGGGGGCTCGAGCCCCAAACCCCGAGTGATTTTTCTTTGCAAGTGGATGTAAACTAATGTAATTCCACAGCCGATTTTTGAAAGGTCTCACCGTTTAGCCACAAGAGACCTCCAAATAAAGGTCCGCACCGACTTTAAAGTTGCTCTGCCATTTTGCATTTTTTTCGGGGGTTAATTAAAATTCAATTTTTAAAGTTTTTGGAACCTTCCCGCCTGTCACAGGCTAGAAGCTATAAGTTTTCCAAATTTCAAGTTTCTTGCTCATCTGGAAGTGGGTAAACATTAATGTCAGTTAGTCAGCCATGTGGCTTTATAGTATATAGACTTGATTCGGCTGTCAGCCAATCCCTCATTCGACTTGAACTTCTCGTTATTCGTATACAGGGAGATTGGTTGGCTCCAGGGACTCGTATTTTATTTTTTTAGCGCCGCGTCTTACTACCCGTTCGGACTGTAGTAATAATATATAGGCCAATATTTCACGCTGGTGTGTTATGATGGAGGAAGGTTGAATAGAGGAAGTGCCGCATTTGTGTGTAGGAAGAGTGGTAAACCACTTAGGGGAAAGCCATCCTCAATACATCTGACCGAGATTCTGGCCCCGATCTCTGTCATCGGCAGCAGGAGAATGACTCCTCAGAACGTTTGACCACCAGAAGCGAGACTAGACCATAAATACGGCCCTAAGAGGGGCGCACTCGAATTGCGGAATAAAGTGTACCTGTCAACCTGTGCACATGAGCTTAGGAACAAACTGTAATCTAACGTAACCTAAAACCTAAAAAAAACTTACATTTTCCCTCTTGAACAAAGTCATTATAAATATAATTTTTACTCAGCAGTTCGTGTAAGGGTATTACCAACCTCGGATGAGTTGTTCCTCAATTCGTGTGCACCGCCTTAGAGATGTACATTTAGACCTATATTCTATTCTCTTCCACTCCTCCCTTCTATCAAGCGTCAAGCTTATGAAAGGATTGGGTTAAAGAGATGGATGTAGGATCGAGGGAAAATACTAGACGGCTGAGACCATTGGAGGCCATGCGTAGGACCCGAACGGCTAATGAGACGAGGTGAAAAAAAAGAGGGCAGTTGTTATATACACTGAGGTGAACCTGCAGTGAGTGGACTGATGTAATTAGTTTCGGCCTTAAACTACCTGTTCTTACACTGACTTTTGACGAGAGAGTAGGGAGGTCACAAAGGTCACCAGTGTTACTACTGAACCTCAGGGAGTGCGAGTGACTGGGGAGATTAGTTTACTGTTTGGGTTGATTGTACTATTGGGCCTGTATTCTCGTATATATTAATAACGTTAAAAATTGGACGAATGAGGGAAGAATTTAGAAGCTATGCAGAAGCAAAATAAAATCAAATCAATCCACTCGACTGGTATTCGAACCCCGAGCTACCTGATATCAAATCTAACACTAATGACTCTGAATACAATGTGGCTCACCGATGCGAATATTTAAGATGTAGTGGCATACACCAATGACACAATTTTAACTCAACGTTTAAAAAAACAAAAACACCGTTTGACCCACTAGCACTTTACCGAATTTCAGAATGAAAAAAGGGTGTTTATTCGCGTTCTACACCGGAAGCTAAGGTGTAAATTTCCTGTCTGGTGTTTTCTGGTTGTTTTGAACATCTTCGCTCCCGGTATATACTACCGCATTTCCTCATTTACTCAGCCTTTTATGGTTTGATTAAAAGTTGTGATCGATGCAAAAGCTCCAGCTGGACCCCGTGGTCTTGCCGGCGCCCCTGTGGTGCTGATACGCGCTCAACCCGTGTGCAAACCTGGTTGCAGCCCTCATCCATCGCAAGGCGCGAGCCTGGTTGATTTCACTACATTTAGGATCGCGGCGTCGATATTTTCTTTGGCCGAATTTATTGAATATATAGAACTAGCTACGGCGGAATTGCATTAAAGGGAGGGAGAGTGTATACAATACGTGATGTGATTAATCAGTTTATTACCCGTCTGGGTGGCTGCATCGTCTAAGGCGTCACTCTCGCAGTAGATTTGACTACCGATCAGTGTTAAGAATCCCGTTCGGTCTTACTGAGATTTTTTCTCTTGAGTGTTTTCCACTCTTTCTACACGGAAATGCGGGGACACTTCTAAATGAACCTTCCTCATCCCTAATTAGAATGAGTACATATACGTATAACCCGAACGGGTAGTAAGACGCGGTTCTAAAATAATTAACATCGGTAAGATTTGCCAAAAGTGATTTATTCATATGTGACTTGACGTATGAATGCACGATAGTAACTTTCAGTAACTTTTAACTATCGGACATCTGGCTTATAATTCGGAAGGGGAGCGGGAGTTGTATGTTTGGTCAGCGGACTTTTGCATTTGAAGATTTTCTTCTGTTCGGTGTCTTACTACCCATTCGGGCTACACGTATATGTACTAATTACGCTAGGGATTATTAAGTTTCAATTTAAAGTAAATGTACCCGCATTTGCGCGAAGGTAGAGAGGAAAACTATTTAGAGAGAACTACCCTCAACACACCCAGCCGAGACTCGAACCCTGATCTCCCCGCAGTCCAGTCTGTTGCGATAGTGATGCCTGAAACGAGGGACTACCAAAGTGGGCTGCACCGCCACCCCGAGGGGTAGTGGATTTAAGGGGGCTCATGATGTATCATGGAGTTTAAATTAATAATAGAACATTATTTGAATGTAGAGTCTGATAAATAAATTAACGCAGATATTAATATGATCTAATGGACTTTGATAAAACCCCTGTCCCTCTGTCTTTAGCTTACATATATATACAGGGTGTGGCCGCAACAGTTTGACGAGTAGTAACTTGAAAAGTAACGCTTTAATTGAAAAGTAAGTATTCACTAGCTAAATAAAAGCAAGCCACTTACTACATTTCTTCACTTTATGAAGATAATATCACTCGGGTGATCTTCACAGGACGTCAGGCAAACATCAGTACGTTGTCCATCACTTTTCTCAGCATACATCGTCTGATTGTTTCCGGGCCATCCCGTATAAATATTTTAAGGGTTGCAGGGGGAAAGTTCAATTAGAACTAGAATTGAATTAGTGCTGCCATCTGTTAAACAATCGTGATGCCTTTCTAATGAATGTCCTCTATATCATGGTTAATTAGCTATCCATCATATTTAAATGAATTAAAAAAATATTTTCTAGGGTTCTTATGGGGTTTGAGATATAAAAGTTGTCCTGGGAAATGTGACTTGCCCCCTTTTCACCTGTACCTGTGAACCTTGGTGAAACACATCTCTCTAGCGTTGTAGACTAGTGAAGTCTTATTTGAACTATTATCTGTTCCAGCGCTTCACTCAGTACTTAGCCTCCAGCAACAGCACGTTCCAGCTGAGCAACTTCCTGGACAAGAGCGGAGTGCAAGGTAACTTATCACTCGCTTTGATTGACATTTAAATATACTTGATACATTACTCAATAGTTAACTAATAATATAAATAAAACCTAGTCATCTTGGTGAGATAGTGTAAGGTCGGCCAGTCGGGAGAAAACATGGGAAATATAGGAAATGTCGGAATTTAAAACTGACAATAAAATCAATGAAATATTTAGGGAATTTTGCGTCCCATCAGGGAAAATGATACATCTGGCCTTCTAGGGAGGAGAAATGTTTTAATGATATCTTATTCAGACATTGTTTTTATCTAAGTCAAGTCAATATATATTTATTTTAAAGTGCCTTTCAAAAAAAAATTTTTTTAACAAATTAATTATTTTGATTTTTTAAAACATCTTTATAAAATCTTGATATGAATTTTTGTAAGGGAAATTTGGATTTTAGCTTTGGTAAAGATTCATGGATTAATTTTCTTCTCAAATTTAGTGGCTACCCCGAGTCTATTTTTATGACAGTAAAAATCAAATTGGCTGGAATCATTATGTACAAATTATTGTGACAATTTATTACTTAAGAACCTGAACACTTGCTTAAGAACATGACAGAAGCCCCCCCTCCCCCCGAAATTTGAATTTAAATGACACAAAATACTGGCATATTTTGAAAACTATTCTCATCTTTATCGCATAAAAGAGAAATTTCCTTGGCTTGGAAAATATAGAGATTGGTCTGATTTTGTGTTCAAATTAATCTTGTGATGGGGCCAGTCATGTTATTTAGCAAATTGTTATGATGGTTTTATTATTGCCCGTCTACAACCACTTGCGCCCACTTGTGGAATGTGCACTAGTAAAGCACACTCGCAAGATGCGCTTTGCTAAATAATATGTTGATAAACGTAATTTCAACCAATATGTATGTCTCCATCATCAAAGTTATATTAAAATGTACAACACAAGTTAAATAGAATCCAATTAATATATGGAAAAGTTATTTCATTTTCTTATCTTAGTAAAATATAGAGCATTTTAAATTATTTAATCTGTATTTTCAGAAACTTTTATTCTTGACCAAATAACTTATTACCTTAGTTGACCAGGAATGCACCGATATTTGTTCCTCATTGGCTGAATACAAGAGATGGTCAGGGTTCATCTCCTACCGACATTGCGACTGGACCTGCAAGTGCTATTGTATAACGAGTCCGACAAGCGGGCGAGACTGATTGTAGACAGATAATATTATGAGTTTGACAAGCGGGTGAGACTGATTGTAGACACAATATTGAGTCTGACATGCGGGTCTGATTGATTGTAGACTGGGCCTTACTAGTATTTATTCATAATTTAGTGTTGTTATTTGCAACCAAATGCAAAGGTACAGGGATCCGAACCAAGAGCTTGTTTGCATTCTCTTTGAAACTGAAATACATGACTTGTCTTGTTCACTGTTCTTGTGTTTCTCTCTAACTGTGAGTTCTGTTTATCTCTCTCTTTCTTGCGCATCAGGGGCTCGTGTTGGTGAGTACAGCTCTTACAAGTGTTTGCTAGTAGATTCTGTAGCGTTCCTGGTTTGCTTTGTCTCAACCCACAGTGCACACCTGAAGCACCTCAACACGATTGATAATTTGAAACATTTTAATTTCTTGAAGCACAACTTGCCTTTGTTTTGGTCAGCCATTCAAGCTAAAGTAGGATTTAACTGAGAGGGAAATTTTAGAACTTTTTTTTTCATTTAACATTGATAATAATTTTATTATATTGTTATTTCATAGCCAGCTGTTGATACTTACTATGAATGAAAAGTGACATTTGCATATCCATGGTTGCAACATAAAGGGAAATCCTGGGAAAATCAGGGTCTTTTGTGTTGGGGAATTTTCTGATGTTTGTGAATTGGGAATCTAATTAATTTTACACCTAGACACTTAAACTGAATTGAAAGTTTTTGTTTCTTGGTGTGAGCAAAATAAAACCATTTCATAATGCAAAGATAAGTTGTGTTGATTATGTTGATTAGTAGCTTCTGGCATTAGAAAAAAAATGATAAAGGTAACAAGTAGAAAACCCTTCTTCCATCAAGGAATAGTTGTAAAAGTTGTGGGGATAAGGTCTGCTACTTTTATAATAAGAGTTCTGTTGTTAGTTTCCCTGCGATCACAAAACTGGACTCGTATATCTATTAAAATGATTTTAGTAACTTTTATAACTGCCTTAAAAGTTCCTTTCTATCTCAATCAACCTGAAAGCTGCTAAAGTGTGTGCCTGCCTAGTGGTCCTTGGTTTAAGTTCTTGATACGAGCCAATATCATGGCCAATTAGCCAGGATGCTAGAGTGTAGATACACTCAAAACAGAAATATCTAAGAGTGATTTTTGGCATTCTTAGATTTACTACACCGAAATTGGGATAAAAATAATAGATTTTAAAAACATAATTCCTATCGATATAGCTGTAAAACTGCTTCAGTGGCAGAATGGTCTAAGGCGTCCTCTTGTGTTAGAAACTAGCCTAATGATGGGGAGTTTGGGGTTTGAATCTCGGTTGGGTCTACTGAGGTTGGTTTTTTCTAAATGGTTTTCCACTCTCCTTCCACACATGTGGGTAGATACCTCTAAAATACTTCCTCCCTCATACCAACAGAGTAATTCATATATCCCTATAACCTAAACCATCTCAGTTATAGAATAAAAAAGGGTTTGTTTTTGTAGCAAATGTGGTAAAATTGTTTGGCTGGTTTCAATTCGGCAGTTTCTTTAGAGACCACATGGTGGGATTTGTTTTGAGCTGTATTACCTGAACCAAGAGTTATCATTTGATATTTTGTTACAAAGTAATTTTCTAGGGTCTTGTTAATGTGTTTGTTCTAAATTTGTTAGAATAAGTCTACAATAACCAGCACATTGTTGCTAATGTGTACCAATAAAGATAATTCTTTTCAAAGAAAGACTAATGAAAAAATTCTTTTGAAGGTTGGTTTGTTCACATAGTAGGCCCAAAAAAAAATAATTAAAATTTTAAAAATTATATCTACTAAGATTCTTTATGTTCTAAACACAGGGTTACACTAGTTCTGACATTTATTCAAATAAAATGCTGGTACACTTATTAGAATTAGTACATCCAATCCACTTTGATTAAACCATAGAATGAATATATATGTATATATATATATATATATTGGCTTAAGTTTATATGTAAGTGATAATTTTTAATTTGATAAAAGAAACATAATATTAAAATAAATTTTTTCAGTTTGATTTGTTGTAGATATGTGGATGTATCATTTCAAAGATGAAAACTGCTAGAATAACTTACAACCAATATGGTCCTTTATACATAAAAGCTTTGCCACATCCTAAACATCATTAATCCGTTCAATCTTTTAGGATGCAAGTTTCTTTTTCTTTTCCATTTTGTACTTTCCAATTAATATGTAGCTAAATTTAATTTTTGATATGTATGTTGGTCAATTGTATTGGTAACATTGCATGCTTGAACGTATTTTTTGTTGCATGTTTGTTTTGTAGACTTGTATGTGGTATAAAAATAAAATTACATATACACCCAGTTTATCCTGACGGGTAGCAATCTCGCCTTTGCTGATTACACTATGGCCTTGTATTATACTCTCAACCATGGTGGAATTGCTAGTTTTTTTTTTTTAAAGAAAACAGATTGCTCAAAGCTTTTAGTAAAAAATGTTTTTAAATAATTTTATAGGACTTTGTAGTATTTGACTAGATTTTTTTTTTTGGTTCATGTGACCGTTTAAACTATGGCTAACATTTTGGTACTAATTTTGCCAAAGGATGAACTGCATTCAGTAATATTTCTGCCATATTTAAGTCAAATGTCATAAGTTTAAATCTGCAGTCACATTACAAACACTTAAATTATGGGTGTATGCCTAAGCCATCTTACTAAAACTTGAGTAAATTGCAACTGCAAAAAAGTTAACTATGAGAAATACGAGTAATCATACTAAAAGCAATATACTAAGTTACGTTAATCGTAAGGTTTTAGATGGCTAGCCCTTGAATAAATAAATGAAATGAGATACTTGACATTATTTTTGAATAAATGTAATCTCTAATATTTCTAGTTTTTAATTTCATTTAGGGCGTGTTCTTACCTGCCACATTATATAAACTATTTCTGATAGGCTACCGTCCAATGTTGTCTCCAAAGATATAAAAGTTTCTAGCTCTACTTTTACATATTCATGTGTCAAGTCATGTGACCATAAGCTGTCACTTATGATAGATATTATCCATACATATAAAATAACATTAATTATACTATATAGTAAATTTTTCGACTTTTGAGTCTAAACATATTTATTTTCTTAAGATTTTTTTCCTGTGAAAATTGGACTTTAGATAGTGCGAACATTGATTAAAAAAACTAAAAAAACGAAACATATCATGATTTTGTTTGATTTACAGGTTACGACATGTCTCCATTCATCAGGCGATATGCTAAATACTTGAATGAGAAAGCTCTGTCATATAGAACTGTGGCATTCGACTTCTGCAAAGTAAAGAGGGGGTACGTGGCAACCTTAAAGTTCCTCTTTAATAATTGTGATTTACACCTGTAACAAGATACACTTGACATAAGGTCAGGTCTTTATTATTTTTAAAGAAGTTAAACTTAAGGGACCATCCAAGGCTGCATTTGTATGAATCTCTTTTTACTTGCTTTCACACCACATAGAAAAATATTGCGTGTCTGAGCTAAATCCCTCGTAGCCCAGTTTGTAGGAAGATTAGTCAGTACTAATGAACAGTTGCTCAGGGGGTGCTTGAATGTACTAATCATACACCCTTCCTGTGGAGGCTCTTTACGTGTCCCGACGATATGAGGGTGATGGTGAGTATGAGGGTGTGGAACCAGTGGAAACACTTATACCTATCTTAAGCCCAACTAACCAAACCTTGTGACCATTGGGGTAATTCCCCTTTAAAGAAAAATACCCAAGGTACTAGTCAGGAATAAAACCTAGGACCTCTAGGCTCGTAGCCAGGTGCACTAACACCAACACTATGGGGATATGAAATGCATAAGAATCTCAAAAAGCTAACTCGATTAAAATTATGATGGCCTTTACTTGAAATCATACTTTTAAGTAATTTTGTAAAAGTAATTTTACTGACTAGTGTAGTTCGGAAATTAAGAAAATTACATAAAAGGACCAAATTTTACTATCGGTAATATAATTACTTTATTGGAAAAGGGTTCTCTTTATTTTTTTAGTGCATAATAGATATGGTAAACAGAATAGCGTCTGTCAACAGTGCCAAGTCTTTAAAAATCCTTTTCCAAATAAAATTTTAGATATTTTAACTAAACTAAAATTGTAAATTTTTAAGTGTGGAATTTTAAGATTCATATTAGAGATTTGGATTTAAGAACGATAGAATTCGAACCCACTCTAATTTATAGATTGATACAATATATAAGTGAAGTTTTCTGTGTGTCTTGCTTGCAGTAAGGAAGAGGGAACTCTTCGCACGATGAACCCAGAGAAACTACTCAAGACACTCCCAGTCCTGCAGAGCCAACTCGACGCGCTGCTCGAGTTTGACTGCACCGCCAACGATCTGACCAATGGCGTCATCAACATGACGTTCATGCTCCTCTTCAGAGATCTCATCCGGTTGTTCGCCAACTACAATGATGGCGTCATCAACCTACTAGGTAAGTGCGCGTGATAATACTGGGAATCCAGATCTTAGTCTGGTGTGATAGGGAGGGTATGGACGTCAAGCTATTGGTGGGGAACCACTAGGTGTAGGAGCCTCCCACCGTAGTTGTCTGGCCCATTGGACTGGGATTCAATCCTTGGACAGTGCACTTTGAGGGATTCACTTTTTTTACTCAAGTCCCATGTATCTTTTATATAAAGTACCATAAACTAAATTGTGCTTTGCAGTTTCTTTTCTTAGCGACATATCTTTATCTATCACATATTTCAGGGCTGCTTCAATTTGGACTTCCGAGAAATTGCCATATATTCTTGAACCTGGTACACATGTATATCCTCTTCCCATTTTTAATCAACACCTATAACAAATAAGGGTTAAGGGTGAAGATGCTGTAGTAGCTGTACAATTTTTATATTTAATTATTTAATAGGTTGGATATTTATCCATCACAGAACTTTTGTAATTTCATGATCAATCTCACCCCATATGACTTTGTAGGTTATGGCTAGAAAACTGGTCCATTACAAATGTAACAGTAAATCATGCTGAAATAACTTAAAAATAAGTTTATGAGGCCATGTTTAAACAAATATACACATAATCAAATTTTACTTACATGCAATCATAATTAGGCCAATAAAAACAGAAGAAATTGTAGCCAAACTTTTCCATGAGCTTACATTTTAACCTATATGCACCACCTTTAGTTAAACATGGCTGCTGCCTCAAAGCACAATTACAAATGCTGCCAACACGAAGAAAATATATCTCAGCAAGTCAGCTTGAAATTTATTTCTAAATATAAAGATGCATGGTGATCAATTTCCCCCATTCCACGGTAACATACCGTTTTAAAACAAAACTGGTCTTCAATGAGGAGTTTCTTAAGCTTTTTGTATGTTAAATTCAAAATAATCCTTTATCAGATGTTTTTTAAAATATTTTTACTATGGTGATATGATAAAAAATCTCTTTTTCTGTTACAGAGAAATATTTTGACATGAACAAGAAACAGTGTCGGGACGCGTTAGATCTCTACAAGAAATTCCTAATACGTATGGATAGAGTGGCGGAATTCCTGAAAGTAGCAGAAGTATGTAATTTTGCTTGATATTGACCTTGTTGATTGGTCTATGAAATGTCTTCACTTTGAGTGACTATTACATTTATCTTTGATAAAATTACTGGCAAACACACAAATATCTTGACGTGTTTTTAAAAACTTTTCCTATCACATTAAATTGCATATAAAAATATTAAAAAAAAAATTATTGTAGTCTTTTAAAATTTATTTTACATAAATGAAATATACCTAAAATTGGATTCTTTCGCGAATTTTACTACTTTACCTCTTCTGGTTAATTATTTCAATTTTAATGAGTTAACAAGGCAAAGATGGCAGTATATAAAAGTTTGTCAACACCAACATTGTTTGATGGATGTGAAGCGTGGGTTTGTCAGGAGAAACACAAGAGCAAGATGAATGCGGTTGTAATGAGATATCTAAGAAATGTATGTGGAAAAACTCATATGTACAGAGTCTGTAATCAATGGGTGTAAGTAGTGGGGTTTAAAAGGGACTCCAATAAGTCAATGTGAAAGAAGCCCATTACATTGGTTTGGGCATGTTGAGAGGGTCAATGTGGATCAAGTGACGAAGAAAATATATGAAGGTAGAGTGTGTGGATCAAAAGGAAGGAGTAAGAATAAGATGTGGCCAAATGTTGTAGACGAATTTGTGTAAAAGAGAAGCATTAAGACATTTAAGAATAAAAGAGCATGTATGACTCAGTGTATGGATGTTGTTTAAGAAAAGGGAGTATGCAAGGATAGGGAAGTGTGGAGAAAGTTAGTGAGGATGGATTAAGTACGGAGTTTAAAAAAAATCTATATGCACAGTTTCTTGCATACCCCATAAGGGAATGGCGTGATTAGGTATGTATGAATGTAAAACTATAAAATTTTGATTATTTGAGTAAGCATCTTTTCAGCCTTTTTTCTGCTTGATATTTCCAGAAAAAAAGGACCAAATGTACTAATACATTATTTTTTCTTAATATTCCTATAACCATTCAAAGATATCATTCTATAAAATATTTCCCTAGACCAAAGACCATTGGTAAAGAAGTAATTTATGTGTTTGATCTGGCTTTAATGAATCCTATTGTGACCAAAGGGAAATATTTTAAATTTAAGAAAGATAAATTTAGCTATAGTTTGTCTACCCATAATACTAAACTGGTTTTTTTTTCTTTTCCTTTTTACCATTTCTAGCCAACAAACTAATTTTATATACACACTTTTAATATCGAAATCCAACTTTTTATAAGCTACGAATTAGGAGGTATTGATTGATTGAAATTAATTCATGCTTTTTTCGGTCTTTTGTTTAAGAATGTTGGTATCGACAAAGGAGATATTCCAGATCTTACAAAAGTAAGTGAATGAGTTTGATGTATTATTGGTTTACTGGTTTTAAAAAAATTTGAAGAAAATTGTTAGCATATTGGTGATTAGAGATACTTAACTATGGAAAATGTGAAAATGACATTTAAAAAAATAAGTTTTATTCATTAGGAGTGGGTTAAGTCCACTTTTTCAATATTAAAAGTGAACTCTCATCTAAGATCTAAAATATATTCGAAGCTAAATCATTTGAAATATTAAAATTATGTGTATTGCATAGTTACATAAAGTAAGGTATTAAATATAATCCACAAAATATTAAATTCCATACATAATTAATATACTTTTCCTTGATATATTATGTACAAACCCATATAATTTAATTATGTTAAATTTTTTCCCCATCATTTCCCTGGTTTTTGCCAGCTCAGGGTTTGACTGGTAAATCTTTACCTACCACCCCTCCCCCACCATCCTGTTCCAGTCCAAATTTCTTCTGCACACACTATTCTTAATTGACTCCAACTCCCCCCACCCCCCACCCCCTTACCACACTTTGGGTATTCCCCTGCGTTTCTTTCCAATAATTCAGTTCCATTGCTTGCTTTAGTAGTCTTTCATATTCCAATCCTCTTAACGTGTCCAAACCATCTCAATTTATTCCTGTACATTCTCTTCATTCATCCTTTTAAAGCCAAATTCTTTCCTTCCTCATTTCTCACTTTGACATATGAACAATAATTTGTGAATAATTAAAGCACAAAAATAAAAAATAAAAATCCAGCAGAAATGTGTATTTTAGCTGAAATATTTTTATGGGTGAAGCTTTGTAAATGTTGCATCCAGTTATTTTTTTTTTACTTTTGAATCAAACTTGAAACTGATTTATATTTGAAGCGAGGTCTAAAGTTTTCAAAGAGTCATCATCCTCTACTATTTAGTTGCAATTTATAAGATCCACAACAATTGATGCTCTCTTTAGATAAGAACAGCTCTGCTATTGATCTCATGTTTGATATAATGTTAATGTTTAGGCCCCGAGCAGTCTTCTTGATGCACTGGAGCAACATCTAGCAGCGCTCGAGGGGAAGAAGGGGTCGGCGGCAAACACCCCCACGCAGACAGCCAGGTGATTAGCAGGGGTGGTTAGCACAGTGTCTTTTACTTGGGGCTCCCCACATACGTTAAGGTTTAGGGTTATCTCTTCTTTAAACCCTAGAAACCTTTCCTTGCTTTGTACTTCCAGAGTTAAAAAATAAAATAAATAATAATGGTAGTTTTTAAACCAACACAATTTTTTCAATCGTGCATGTTAACATTTTTTTTATAATTAAAATAGTTCTTGTATTAATTCATTCAGATAACTTAATGTTTTGAACTTTCATATTTATCATATTTATTTTCTTATGGATTCAGAACATTGAAATAATTTATTCCTTCCTCACAACTAAGTTATTTTTCTTAATGGCATGGAATAAACTAATAAGAACTAGACAATTTAAGGTAGGAGATGTAGGGGGACTCTAGAAAAGGTAAAGTATTTTTACCATTTTTACATCAAAACTTTTTTTGGCTAAAATAAAAACAATATTTCTCTAGTAGAAACTTTGTATAATTTTCTTCACACAGTGATATCAAAAGCTCTTGAATATCTGTCAAGGTTGTCCTGGAATTTAATGACAACTTTTTATCCTCATTTAAAAGGTTTATCATCTAATGCCGCTATGTTCATGACAGATTAAACTGTTGATATCACCATGTGAAGAAAATTAAAATATTAGTTTCTACTGGTGAAATGTTTGATTTATTTTGGCCAAAAACATGTTTGCTATAAACGAGAACAATGGCCTTTTCTTGTGTCCCCTACGTCCATACCTTATTTAAACCATATGTTTTTAAAGATAAAGAGTATTGATTTAAATAATGCATGATACTCTTTTTCATTGATGTTAAGAAGGATAAATAATTTTAAACTTGTAATATCTCAAGTATTTTGATCATACAAGGATATTTTTAATGTTTTAAAAACTAACTCATGTATATATTTTCTTGGTTGGTAACCCCGCATAGGTGTTAATCTGTTACAAGTGTGACAGGTTTATGTGGCAATCGTTCCTTTTTGATTTGAGCTCGATAAACATTACCTGCTGCCAAGCCAAATTTGTTACCATGTGTGAACTCCTGTAACCTAATAAAACAACATCCGCCTTAACTCTGCCCGGAGCATTTATTTATTTTAGTTTACTGCACATATTGTGACTTTCAGTTTGCATGATTTGCAAGCATATGATGTACCCTTTTTTATTTTATTTTTTTATTTTTATGCCTTGCACTGTTTTTGTGTAGCGATTTCAAAGCGTGATTAGTTCCCTTAAAATGATATTTAGCTGAGCTTATTCTAGAAGCTGGCAGTCTTACCTTAGCAGTATATACTATGACCCTAGTTTGTAAGCTATACCATAGTGGAATAATTTAAGGTAAGCTTTCTACCCTACAGGGTAAACCAAGGATAAAATATTCTACAAATGCATACTGAAAATAAGATACATTGTATAGAGAAAACAGTCGTTATTTTTTACTAAACAAACTGCTTTTTTTGGGGGCCACTGGGGGGAGGGGGGAATTAGATAAGGGGTTTGCAAACTTTTTAGACCAACGAAACCCTTACATGAAAAAAATATACAAGCTTAATCCTTCATACAAATTTTTACACTAATATTATGAATGTTCGAAGTGACATATAAATTTTGTAAGTACAAAAGTACAAAACAAACAGAAAATCTCACATGTTCTGGTTGCACCTTTGGCAAATGCCCTAAATTCAGATTTGAAAAATTGGCAATCCTAATCTTTGATACTATTCTATAATGTGATAAACAAATAAAGAATATCCTAAAATTGTTTCAAAGAGCCTGTTATAACTATGATATAGCCCAAGTACTCTGCAAAGCATAGTTTGAAGAAAACTCTGAATTAAAACCTGCATATCAGCATGAAGTACCAAATTAATCTTAGTTAACTACCAGGTCATTTGGGATTAGAATTTTGCATACTTTTAACATTTTATATTCCAAAACTAGTAAAATGTCTTAATTTTAAATATTTAATATGGTAGCCTACCTAGACCATATTGCTAAATAAAATAGGTATTTTATTGGTCCAAAAAGTAGCTAGTGTGTGTCATTTTAGCAACTAGATTTTATCATTATTGTAAACCCCTTGATTTGTTTATTACATGGTTACACCAAAAATAGAATAATGCATTTTGACATTTTATTAAATAATTTTATACTGACAAGACTTTTTTTTCTTCTAGATTATCGTTTTTTTTTTCTAGATTATCGCATCTTATGTATGTAGAAACTTGGTGTGGTGTGTGTATATATATATATATATATACACACACACACACACACACACACACACACACACACACACACACACACACAAACACACACACAACAGGCAATTGTTTTAAAATAAATCTGAAAAAATAAATTTAAAATATAGTTATGTTTCAACTATTTCTTGACTGTAACGATCATGAGTGAACAATCTATTTGTGGCTTCAATATAATGATCAACTAATGTAGATTTAGTTGGCAAAACTATCTCTACATCTTTTGATCAAATTATCAGTGTCAATTAATTTTATTTACATTAGTAACTTAAATTAGTATATGTAGCTTTTTTTTGTTTGTTTGTGGATAATAGTTCTTTTATTATCTTGTATGTTATTTCCATGAGTAGATATATTTATCTAGGCATCTTGTGATGCAAATTATAACATTTGTGTAGAGAATAAGTTTTTTTTAGGATATTTAATGTTTCAATTTATTTAGTTTAAAAATGATCTCTAATGGCTGCTTTAAAAATATCTGTGGGAGTTATAACACTAAACAAGACTTCCTTTTATTTATTGATAGTTTGTGGAGCTAATTCCACATAGTAAATTTTTCAATAATTTTAATTTTTTTTTTAATGATCACTAAAGTATTACAAGCTAAAGTAAAATTGAACAAGATTAACCAAAGTTTGCTACGCGTATAAACGGACATCAGCTAACACACCCGCTTTGGTGGCCAGCCTGTAGATGATCGTAATGGCTTCGCTAATTAAATGAGGTCAACACTGAATGAATGTTTATTTGTCCAATCTATAGTTTTGTAGTGGTCTTATATTGGCTGCGCTGTTGGTTAAAATAATAAAACTTCTTTTATTTAAATTCTTATTTACTATTCACTTGCACCATTTCTTTATCTAGTGTGTTAAATTAACTAACAAAATAATATATTTAAATTACTATTTATTATATTGGTTGGATTCTAATATTTCACTCGATACACGTCACGCGTCGTGGTTAGTGCGAGAGTGGCTCATTGAGTAAATAATTGGCCGCTCCAGTCTAGAAAACTGATAGTAATGGCCGGAGGGTTGGTTATCCTGACCACATGACACCTATCCTCAGAAGTCGGCACTCTTTTCATCAACAGATGGCAGCCGCTCAGTCATTATAGCTTGATTGCAGGCTGATTCCTTCAAGTTTTTTTTTTTACTTTTAACTAAACTTAGATTTTTAATTCGCTAGTAAAACCTGACACTTGAATGCACAGCCATCACTAGCTCTTTCTTATGGGCGAAAATTGAATAAAATCATTTTAATTTTGGATTAGGGAAAAATAAAGACGGAAGATTATTAAGGAAGGCTGGTCCCGCCCCCTCCCTTCACCCTCTCGCGAATGTGGCCATGTTTTAATACTGCAGGCCGTATAACTTATAACATTTTTTGCTTGATGATTTTTTTATCTATGTTTGATATTGATGTTTGGAGATTATCTATTATTAAAACTTAAAAATAACAAATGTAAAGTGATCTTGAAACAATACGGCTATATTTAATCCCCCTTGACGACTTTAAGATGTTCTTAGAGATTTAAAAAGTGATTGGATGGGCCAAATAAGTTGCCTTAGAACATATTGCATGGTTTTAAATAAATAACACGAATCACAGTTATGTTTGGTTTTATCGCTAAGAAATGTTAGTATATTTAGTTTTTCCTTTGGTAGTTGTCGTCTCACTTTATTTATTTTGTTTTTTTCTTTTTTTTCCCTCCTCTCCCTTTTTTTAAATTTTCTTTACCGACTATTCACTTCTATTCTTCCATTTCCACCCGCCATCCTTTGTTTGTCCCTGTTCACTCACATTTTCTCACACGTGATTGGCTGGCTGGCACCCCCCACTGTAGCAACCGAACCAATGTAAAGTCGGGAGTGTCCGCCCTGTCTTCCACCAGCACTGCGTTCGGCACGGCGGCGGCAAGCACACGGCTCGACTCCCACTCCAACGGCATCGACGAGACGCTCAAGCAGCAGGTTCTGGCGGAGGAGGAGGCCGCCATGAACCAATACAAGGTCAGTGTGAAGGCCAGGCATGACCTAGTTGTATCAGCTGTAGTCTATTTTTGAGAAAAAATGTCTAAAATACCACTAACCATTTAAGATAAAAAGTACAATAGTCCCGATTGTTGAGTCTTGATGGTTCGAGGTTCTGTAAAGTTCAAGGTATTCAAAAACAAAAGACTTAAAAAACTAGAAATTAATTAAAAAAGCTCCCAGTTATTCTGTGTAGTAAAGAGTTTTATATTGTTCGAGGTGGGTAAAGATATAGTGGTTAAACAGATGATTAACCTTAACTATGTCCTAAAAGGTCGCACTCGAAATATAGGTATTTTTTTTTTGATTGTGGTAAAACCATAACCCAAGGAATTTAACTTTAATTAAAAAAAATATTAGAACATTTGTGAGTTTGAGATGTTTAATGACGTTGCTTACTTGGTGAGTTTGGAGATGGTTTCATCTTAACTCTATGCCCTTAAGCACTCTGAGCACTACCATACTTAGATGTCAATATATGGAATATATAGAGGGGGAGGGATAATAGTTTTGAGGCCTCTCATATACTGATAACACCCTCTTCTGTAGACAAGTATATCCACTCGACTATTTGTGTCTCGACAACATGGAAGTGCATTTCAAAATTACTTTCTTATTTCCTCTTTTAGATAGACATATGGTTAAGAAACCTTTTTAATATACATCTTGACGAGAAGATTCCTACAGGCCATTTCCATGATTAAATATAATAGCCTGTGCGTTGATTGTTTCCTGTGATTGTTCCCAGTCCAAGGTGTCCTCCCCGACCAGCGGAGGGCCCAGCACCAACCCCTTCCTCAGTTCGCCCACCTCTGCCGCCACTCAGCAGCAGGCAATTGTGGACCTGTTCGGGACTCCTCCTGCGCTGGCTGCCGACCAATCACAGGTGCTCATTTGTTTACCTGTCATGAATAAACCCTTTTGTATATTCAAATATTATGGTATGTGAATAGGTGGTCATGTAATGAGGATGGAAAAGTGAAGGATCCCAAAGAGAATGGAGATGACGCTTGTAGGGAAAATACTGCAAGGGATAACACGAAAGAAATGGGAGTAGTAGTTAACAGCAAGTGTGAGAGTGAGAAGAGTAATTTTACCATACCAACCCGGCAACAAGATGGAATCAGTTTTTATTTCCCTGGATATAGTTACACACACATGTACTAATTATGCGAGTGGGTTAGGGGAGGAGGTAGGTTGAATCTAGAGGAAGTGAACCTCACATTTGTGAGACTTAGAATGAAAAACCATTTAGGAAAAAAAACATAAATACCCGACAGGGATTTGAACCCATCTCCCTGTGAGGTGGCTTAGTCCATACAGCCACTGAAGCAGGTATATAAACAGTTGACGAGGTAAACACACGTTTGTGTTGCTTGCGACACGAAATAAGAAAACAAAATACTTCACATAGGGTGTAGTCTTACAGTATTAGGATGATCATTGAAATAGAGGAAATCTGAAAAGTAATTTAAATTAAAAAAAATTATTTCTATTTAAGGGTATGATAAATCTTATCATTACAATCCTAAACACGATTGTTTTTTTCGGCTTGCCAATCAGGCTGTGAAAGCATCAGATGATCTTCTCCAACTCAGTGGGAACCCCTTTGCAGACATCTTTTCTTCGGCTTCCCAGGCTGCCCCTGCACCAGTATCAGCAGCACCCATGGGCACAGATATGTGGCTTTCTAATGGTGAGTACTACTCAAACAAGCCATTAAATGATGTTTTTAAAGGACATGTTGTCTAAAGTAGGTCGGGTGGTTGGCTATAACTGGATTTTTAATTTTTGAATTATTATTTGGTCTAATAATGGTTACACTTTTGTGATCCTCCCTTTTGAATATTCATTACACACATCTCAAATTAAAACTATATTTTTATTATCTTTGTGTCTATTCTAATACATTTACAGATGAAATAGATGATAAATCAAAATATTGGGACTTGTCACTTTTACCAGTGAGTGATTTTTTCTAGAGACTTTAATAAATATTAAAAGGGGCAAATCTCACCATTATATCAAGGTTAGTATTGGGTGAATTTTAAGTGTGGCGAAGCTTATAAACACTGTATTTGCTTCAAATATTAGTCTTGTTTTGATTTCTTATTTGTGAAAACAAGAATAAACTAAGACAACGTGTCTCCCTACTGAGCCAAGGGTCCCTGGTTCGATTCCCGGCATGGTCGAAAAATTTATCTTTGGTGAAATGTGGGTTTACCCTTTCACATTGATAAACTAACGGCCAGGGACTGAATGTTGTGCATGTAAAGTCTTTAGTTAGATTATAAGGCATGTGAAGCTACAGCAGGTCTAGCAAGCCGGTAGTAGAAAATATATGGCTTGAATAAAAAAACAGACCCACGCCACAGGCTGGAAATACAAATGGATGTAAACAAAAATTCTTTGAATTGAAAAAAAAGTGGACCTCGCATAATCTTCAGACTGTTTATTTATGACTAATAATGAGGGAGTTAATTTAATGGTCGGCAAATCTATTAGTCGGGGGGTTCATTTAAAGTCTGGCCAATGTTGTTTGTTTCTTTGTGTTTAGGTTTCAAGTCTGGCCAAGCGACAGCAAACTCGTTCGTATCTGATCAGAATTTCTCTTCAGTGTTTGGTGGGACTAACGCAAGTTCTGGTGAGTGTCCTCAGATCTTAAAAAATGTACCATTTTAATTGAAGTGAAAATATTTGTGGTTAAAGGGTTGGTGCCACTGACAAATGCATTTTTTTTTGTCATGTTTATTAAGTCATAAATAACAGAGAGAGAACTTGTTTAAACATTGATTAGATTAAATTTAGATTAGATTTGTGAGTTTTTTACTCTCCCAACTACAAAAGTCGATATAATTCCTTTTACTGATTTATTAAAACTGTTATTTGAATTAAAGGTAGTCATAATTCTATTCTAGATACTTTTTGAGATTTTCACAAATCAAATACCATAGGATTCACACTTTGCATCACTAATTCTTACCTTGACGAATTACTGTTGTAGCTCATAAGATGAGGCCATAGTGTAATCCATCAAGGTAAAACTGCTATTGAATACTTTGATATTAGTGATAGTAAATATAAATTAACTTATAAAATTCTTGAAATCTGATTTGCAGTTTGATAAAAGCCAGTAAATTTGCTTACTTGAATGGGGAGAGGGGTGGAATCTTAAAATATCTGCTTCTTTAATATTTCCCAACTTGAATTTGTTTTTAGTTATCGTACCTTTTATATTTTGTTTTATGAGTCAAGTTATTAAGCTACATTGTTCAAGGTATGTAAATGTCAGTTTTATTTTTGATTGGTTTATTTATTTTGACTATTGAGCTTTTAGTGGTGGTGGAAAAGCAAAATATTATCAACATTATATTTTAAATATCTTGTTTACTTAAGTTAAAAAATTGTGGAAACTATTTCTTCAAATTAATTGTATTTTCCTGTAGTTATTTCTCTTTTACTTTTCTGCAAACTAAGAAATGACTTGTTGACATCCAACTGGATAAGTATTAGTATTTATTTCTACTGTTTATTTGAGGTTGGGAATCTAAATCATTAAACAAAATGTGTAAAAGAGCAGATACAAAATCATAGTAGAAAACAGATTTCTAATCATGTTTCTCAATGAAGTCTTTTGTATTCTCCACTTGACAAAAACAAAAAACGGACATCGCTCAACATTTTTTATTTTTATTATAAAAACCAGAAATATTATAAAGTGCTTGGTGACTTAAATATTTATTAAAATTCTCTAAAAAACCTAAATAATGAATTAAATTAATGGGGAAAGCTCCACACACTTGAATGATGGAGGATTAGAAATTGCTTGGCTAACACACTAATAAATTTACAAACATATTTAAAACAGTGGCTTTCACTGCCTCCATTGTCATACTGTCGAATTATTTGACAAACTAACAGATGAGTAACCAAATATACTTAATGTGAATGAGGTTTGTATTTTAAGTTTTACGTTAACACTCTATCCACCATAGGGTTGACACCACTAGCTAAACAATGCTCTAAATCTCCTCATTATAGCTAATAACACTGATGTAGTTAAATTGTTACCACTGGAACCTATTACATCTTGCCAAGCTAAATAGATACCTACGGCCATTGCATTACATGGGTTAATTTTATAATAAGGGAAATTGATAAAACTAAAGAAAAATGAAAAATAAACTAATAAAAGTAAATTTGATGAAGAAAGCCCACCTAGGGAAAGAGGAAAAATGTGGTAAGAATCCAATGCACAAAGGTGACATTTTCCTTCCGTCTGTCTTCTACATTAGAAGTAGTCACACACACGGAATAATATTTCAGCATTGTTACCTTTATCAAACACAAAGAAGAAAGTACAGATGACACAAACACTGGATCACTCCATTTTGAATTTAAAGAAATTACATTAGTTAATATATTTGTGAAAAGATTTCTTGGTGTTTTTACCTCAACCAAACCTCAATAATCAACTTGGGAGTGTCGCATGCTTCATTCTCTCTCCCTCCTCGCACTAAACTCGTAACACACTACCCCACCCTCTCAACACCTTTTGGTTTGGGTGTTAATTGGGCTGCTTGGTCACAAGGTATCTCCCCTCGCATCCTGGTCAAATTACTTATTAGCGTTTACAAGTGACTACCACATGGTGGGAGGAGGGGGAGCAGGGAACTGATGTGGTATTTCTCGTCACAAAAAAAAAGGGGGGTGGGGGGTGGGGGGTGGGAATGCTTATGAGTACCTTGACACATTTTATGAGTGATTTTTTTACAAATAGAATTAGGTATGGACTGAGTATAAGAGAGATATTTGGAATGTAAATAATAAAATAAATTAGTGCCTAATGGCTTGGAACTGTTTAATAAGACAGTTTAGAAACACTGTACAATAATGTAAAGTAATTGATATTGCAGGCTATCACTTATAAGTGAAGTGATATCACTATCAATTACTTTACATTATTGTACAGTTTTTATACAGTCTTACTATACAGGGAAAGTAAATTAAGTATTTCTACCCGCTTTGGGGGGAGTCGCACGATCTATCACAATCGCAATAGACTGGACTGCCAATGATGGTCAGATCGGGGTTTCGAATCCTGGGGTTGGTGGTGATGGTGTTTTTTTTCTAAACAGTTTTTAATTTTCTCCACATAAATATGGGCACACACTCTTTATATTACACCTTCCTTATCCCTAATATATTAGCATAATTATTACACATGCATATAATCTGAATTGGCAATAAAATACGGTGTAAAAAATAAAATATAAATCTTAATTTTATTTGTAGCTGAATTTTGACTTGGCTCTTTTAACTAAAAACTTGTTTAATCCATCACAAACTCTGCCTTAAAATTGACTGATTGACCCCGGGCATGGGACTCTACCTGGATAGCTCAGCTTGAAGAGCATTGGAGCGTCAACCCAAAGGTCCTGGGCTGTCCAGGTTATCGCTTTTCATATTTACAAATATAAAAACCTGTTTTTAAAAGATATATCTGAAAAAGGTACAGTAAAGGTGGATAGAAACATATAAAAGATATAAAAACAATATGGCCTTAATGTTTAAAAGAACACAGTTCACAATTTACATTGCTGCCACTGGACAAAGAGGTATTGGCTGCCTCTTGAAATTCACCCGCCCAATCCCAGACCTAGGTTTCATTCTATCTGAACTAATCAGGGAGGAGTGTGAAACGCGATTTTCTTAGAAGCAGCTAATACCTCTTTGTGCAGTGGCAGCAATGTAAAGTGTTAACCGTGTTAGTCTTTTTTCTGTAAAAACAATTTTATGTTTTCTATCCATCTCTCCTGTACCTTCTTAAAAACATATACTACAAATTACCTCAAAAAATGAAATGAGTTTTTACTTAAAGAGATGTATTTAAAATATGCGAGCTTTGGTGGAAACCCTAAATCAAATCTCTAGATAATTCATTAGCTTTATTATTCGGACCGAATTTGATTCACACAACTTTTTATGACATTAATTAATAAATGCACTATCTATTAAAAATATTGATCTATGGTAGTGTTTGAACATATCATTAAAAAGACCTATAACAGACTACTTGTATTTTTAACGACTTACCACTTTTCATTTGTAAGTTATCTTATGAAACATGTCGGTAGAGGGTTTAACACCTCACCCCTATCTAAAGCCTTAGAATATGGTGGAATATCAAGCTGCTAATAAAATCTTACCAAAGATGAAATTAATAGTTAAAAACATACACGCAAATTGTTTGGTTTTATTTTCCTTAAAGATAGTTTTTAAATAAATTAAGTTTTTTGTGCTATGAGCCTATGAACAATTTTTTTACAACCTATTCTCACATTTAAATTACTCATTTAAGAGACTGGCCTTTTTTTTATGTTTGTGTAAATTGTAATCTTGTAAACATAATTATACTGAAATGTTGATCTGGTTGAGAACAAATTTCTACTAAGAGATGATTATTTTTCTATATTGTAATGCAAATAATAATATTACGTACTCTTTAAATATAAGTAAAATTTATTTCAATGTGATAGCTTTAAAAAAAAGTTGTCTTTTTTTTTTATTCACTGAACACATGGCTTACTAGTGACTTAATCTAAGCGGTAGTAATGACAAGGAACAGATCTTAAAGGAAGTGCTCCCACATTATCTTTTATAGAGTATGGAAAAATCAAGTGATTCAGGTTCACCTTTGACCTCTAAGTTAACGACCAAACACAATGTAAATTTAATGACTTGGATCGCTACCTTTTAAAAGTGGCATGTACACTTTGTTTACTATGAATTTAGCAAGCTTACCTTCCGTTGTTCCAATATGGTGTAACTTATATAAGAGAGCCATAGTGTGGTCATAAAAGTAAGGCCGCTATATTTCAAGATAAATGGAGTGAACAAACCCTTGACAAAATTTTCACCTAAACAGTTGATACATTTTAACCTTAAATCTTGATATATTGCTGAGAAATTCACACCACGGTTTAATATTATCAGCCAACCTTAGCTGTTATCAAATATTTCTGCTAAGTCCCATAAAATGTCCAACCATTTATGTGTTTGTGTCTACCATTGTGTCTTGTCTCTTCTCCGCAAGCTGCCCCCGATGGGACATCTGCTCCAAACCCCTTCATGTCAGATTTCCCTGGCGCCCCCGCCCCCTCCTCCCTGTTTGACGCCCCGGCCGGCGGAACCCAACCCGACTCGGGCAAGACAGACCTGTTTGGGGCAGACTTTAGTGGAATGGGGACCGCTCAAGGCGGTGCCCCAGCTGCTACAGATCTGTTTGGTAGTTTGATGCAGCCTACCACGGACACGCTGGGGGGTTTTGGAAAGGGAGGTGGCGCAGAGGAGGGAGAAGTTCTGGGCTCAGAGCCGCAAATGTTTCCTGGCATGTTCCCTGGTGGGGACCTTTCGACCTCGGCCCCTTCCCCTTTGGTCTCTTCCAGCGCCAGTAAGGTGGCTTCCCCGCCTCCCCCTCGCCCACCCCCTCCCGCCGCGGGAGGTACTCCTCGCACAATGTCTCCTGCACCTTCCGCGGGGACCGCATCCCCGGTACGCCAACCCCCCACCTCCGCGAACCTTGCATCAAAGAGCGCGTTTGACGAGTTAAACGATAGCATCCGTGCGGCACTTGGCGGCTCCCCCACGCGGGCGCTCCCCTTGGCCCCACAGCCGCCTGCTGCACCTCAGAGTCTGGCCATGATGTCGGGGTTCGGTAGCCTGGACATGTCCGGGGGTATGTTGGGAGGAGGGGGAGGGGTGGTGTTTGGTCAGCCCTCAGCGTTCGGGTCACCAGGAAAGCAGGGGATGAGCATGACAGGTGACTAGCAGCCAAATGACGCCACTTAATGCTTCTCCATTCTGTGTGCCAGTGTTGCTGCTTGGTGTATAGATAGATCACTATCTTAGACCGCAAGGGAGTGTTTGAGTGTTCTCATTTTGGGTTTTGTAAAGCCCATTCATACTATATTTTTACTAAACCTAATTTTTATAAATTCAGTTATAATTGCTGGTCCATAAAATATTTGTCCAACTTTAATGGGTTTTATGGATTTCTTGAACATAAAAAAAGCAGAACAACGTGTTCATGTGAAAGACATGTCTTGAGATATTAGTAGATTTAGTGCATCACTCCTTTAACTAATTAAAATTTGTTGCGCTGACTTATTTTGAAGATAATGACTATTTTTTAACAAGACTTTAATTGATAAAATAAATGGTAAAAGGCTATTACAAATGGCTCCGCCATAGCTTTGTGGAGATAACATTTTGTGATGGGTATAATAATCTATATAGCCTAAGAGAAGGCTACTATTTGTCTTAAAAGTAATAATTTTGAAATAATTTCTTGACTGGTTATTGCACTCAGCCCTTTCTAATTTTGTATAAGACTGTTTGAAAACTGTGCTTTTTAAAAAAAAAAAATTAATATATGCGTTTGAAGCCATTTTTGTGTCTTTAATGCTAGGGTCTTTGCTAGAATATTTTAGTTCAATTCTAGTAGTACTTGTGATTGTTTTTATTATTAGAAAATAGCTGTTTGCAAATTGCTTAGGTTAATGTTGTTGCAAATTTTTTAGGTTAAAGTTAGTCAATCTTCCATGCTGTTTTGTTTATTATGGTGCATGTTGTAAACTTTAGCTATCTTATATTTTATAATTGTGCAAGTACGGTGTATGCCACACCCATTACATCTACATTCATTATTCTCATTTGTCATTTGCTCACCTTTTCATAAAACTGTAAAAAAGAAATTTCATGAAACACATTAGAGTTTAACTATTTTCAATACAAAGTTGAAATTATCTGATGGCCTATTCAAATACATAATAATTTAAAAAAAAAAATTTCATTTATTTGAGGTATTTAACGTGTGTTTTCTGAACAAACTGATTGGATCAGCGCACAACTTATAGAGTAACTTATAGAGTAACTTAAATCGAGAACTACAACATCCAACCCTCATTCGTTAATTCATTACTTTAAAAGGGCAAACCCATATTTAACTAATGATAGTTTTGGACAATGCCGGGAATTGAACCTGGGACTCTTACCTCAGTAGAAAGACACACTACCGACAGAACTAAGATGTCAGACTATTTGTTATTAAAATGCAAAGTGGAGAGGTGAGATTGCCAAAAATTACCAGGGTCAGTAGCCAGAAACCTCTAAGTTCCAATACCTCCTTGCTCAACAACTCCTCTTAGGTTACTGTTCTAAGGATATTCTTGGCCTATTTGTATGCCATTATTTTTTATGATATCTAAAAGGTATCATTCCATGAAGCATTTTCCATTTCTAAACTAAATAAACCACACTTTTTATTTTAATCCAGCTTGTTATACTCTCTCTGAATGTAAATAAATAAATGTCATGGTTATAAAATGTCCAGTATTGGTAGAAAATACAGTTTTTATAGACCGATTCATCCAACCTAGTAGGTCTCTGGTTTGATTTCAGTGTCCAGGTGTCATTTTTCATTTGACCAATATGACATTTGATGTGGCTACATCCGTCATTTCCATCTTATAAGCTATGCTAATCATGTGCAATTAGTTGTACAAACACTAGTTTACTTCATTGTATAGACCATTGTTATTTACACAATTTAAATTAAAATGTAGGAAATTTATGTTTAAATATCAGTGCGAGGGTAGTTAATTTATTCTGGGTAAAGTCATTGGTGTAAATACTGGGAGTAGCTACATATAACCCTCATATCTATAAAATTCTGATCTTCGAACTATTTTTCTGCCTGCATATTATACCCGACAGAATGTTAATTCATAATTAAACAAAATCAGAATCTATGAAAAATAATAATCATAAAAATTAAATAGAAGTAAAATTCTTGCGCTTTGCATGTTTTCCAAGATTTTGATACGAACAAAATGATAGCCCTTTTCTAATAAATAAGTTTCATACAGTCCAATTTCCATAAGAAGAGCCTTTTTAGCATATTTTTTTTTTGGTCAGTATTTATATAATTTTATCATGCTAGTGTTAGTTTGTAGGTATTTATAAGATTTATCAAGTCACAGTTGCAGATCATATAACTTGACGTATGAACACATGAAAGTAGGTCTAATAACTTTTCCAACCGTCGGACAACTCTTGCTATGAAAATTGGACTATACAGTAATCATAGTAAGTTGTTAGACCTTTAGTCCTATCCTGATGTTGATTGTAGTTCTAGAACATGTTAGTTAGTCTCGTTTGTTGGTTGGCTTGCATGTGGGGGGGGTTTTGCTCCTGGCCTACTCCACTCACCCTGGGTGGCCTTTCTTTCAGTGGGCAGTAGCGGTACAATGGCCCCTCAGGACTCGGCGGCCAGCAAGGTGCTCACTGGGGACCTAGACAGCAGCTTGGCGTCCCTTGCACAGAACCTCTCCATCAACAAAGGGGGGCAGGCCACTGTCAAGTACGTAGATGCCTAGACTCGTGTCTTGATACAGAAACAGCACAGGATGGAGAGACCAATTTCAAGGAAACTAATTAGCTCTTAGTTAATGTGTTTCTCTGGAACAAATTTAATATCTAGAATCAGGGATGATACCTTCAAATCCTTAAGGATTTGAAAAACTATTCAGTTTGGAAATTTAAATATACATTTTATCAACTTTTGAGTTTAGTTCTTTTTCTGGTTAATTGTTGCTTTGGCCCAACATGATTATAGGAAAATCTTAACCACCCATATCCCAGATCATTAACTTAACATTTAACCGAGTGTGTTATATAACAATGTATAATAATAAAACACCTTTTGGTTTTTAAGATCCAAATTAGTGATTGAAAATTTAACCAAAGATTTAACATCATAAACTAGTTAATTTGACACACCTCTATTAAAAACTTGATAAAATATCTTTGGTTAAAGATCCATATTACCCGCTTCAGTTCTAACATTAATTTAGTCTGTAATTCATTAAAAAAAACAAATTTTGGTATGGAAAGTGCAAGCTGAAGAATTTATATAAAAAAGTATAAGCATTTACAATATAATAAATCTTTTACACAATGGTAACCTAACATAATACCACATTAACATGCTGTAAAATTTAGAAAATTTTAAGTTTTGTTAATTTTTTTAACAAAACAAATATTTATAATCTTAAATATTTTGTTATTTGAACATTTTTTTAGAGGTGTACAGTGGAATTCTCCTAAGAACGTTGCTAAACCAGGGGCTACTGGATGGACACCTCAACCAATGGCAGCTACCACCGGCGCTGGATACCGACCAATGGTAATGATTTATTTTGATTTAATCTTTGTCTTGGATATGTTATTTTTCTCTCTGATTTGAGATTGGCTTTGTTAAACATCTGCCGGTGCTTGATTTTTTTTTTTTAGTCCACTAAACAATTATACACTAAGATTTTGATTCTCTGAGTCATGAAAGTTAGGATTCTACTAGTTGGGAAATTTTCTATGTCTAGAGCTGTCATAATTCTTTTTCCTCAATCACGGTAAAGTTTTTTTAACCACAATTGTCGATTCTCAATTCCATATTCCCAAACCCCTACAATTTGATTAATTCTCCCTGCACTCAACCTCACATTAAAGATACTTATTTATACACTATACTGTAATGGAGTTGGAAAAAAAGTTATCAATCAAAAAATATTAATGAAACGATCATGTTTGATTCAGACAAGAGATCACTATAACCCAGTAGCAATGTTGGATTCATTTACATTTTTCAGATAGTTAAGTGAAACTGTAAAATAGGTAGTCATTGTCACTGGAAAAATTACCAAATTCTGAATATTTAGGTTTTGTTTTAATACCAGGACTTAACTCTCTAGGATTTTTGTTATATTTGGAAGAATATACAGGAAAGGTGGATAAAAAATACATAAAAAGAAATAACATAAAATGGCTTTTATAATGAAAAGAACATAGATCACTCTTTACGGTGTTGCTACTGGACAAATAGGTAATAATAATTACCTCTTGAAGAAAATCAATCAACCAATATATAGGTGAAGAAAATCAATCGCTACTTTCTTTTGTGTTCCTTTTACATGTTCTTATCCAATTGTCCTCTCAGTCTTTAATAATTCCCTTTTCATCCCTTCTGTGCATTTTTGGTTTCCTCTCTTAGGAAGTTGTGTTGCGTGTTTCACACTCCCTCCATATGAGTTCCGATTGAATCAAATCTATGTCAGGGAATTGGGCAGTAACGACAGATTTTTTTCGTCCGATGGCATCAATGTGAAGTGTGAACTGGTCTTTTCATTGTATAAGCCATATTGTTTGTTCCCTTTTTATATGTTTCTATCCACCTATCCCATACCCTCCTTCAACTATAACAAAATGTACTCACTGGTATTCGAGAGAAAAGAATCATGATATTGAAATTTGTGATATAAGAATAGAATCACAATTATTTTGATACTAAAAAGAATCATGATATTGAAATTTGTGATATAAGAATAGAATCACAATTATTTTGATACTAAAAAGAATTGAGAGTATAGAAACATTGAGGAATTTAGGCGACATTCTTATTAGTTTAACAAGACATTTTTCAAGTGTGACTGTTTGGCTAGAAAAAATTTTGTGTAGTGACTATAAATTTGTCTTGTCAATATGCATATAATAATTTTTATGATACTAAAATTATTATTGCTCTAATTGATTCTTAAAATACGTAAATCTTTATAAATCCAATATAAAACTTTGTGTATATGTTACGATAGAAATAAAAGCAGATAATTAACAAGATACATAGTTCTAGTAATATAACCTAGCTGAATAATAATTTGTATTTTTATGTCTTTAAGTATGATGGAAACTTCATTAATACTTGATAAAATAGATATTCACATATCTTAAGACTAAAATAACATAAATAATTCGACTAAATTGAAAGCAATAATTTCCATAACTGAAATACAATTGGGTGAAATTGACTAAAAATAAAATATTATTTGAAACTAATAATGGTTATTAATGTCAAATTTAAGTTATGAAAAAATAATTTGCGATGGGATACTCTTATCACTGTGGTATAACTTTGAATGGCTAATTACTAACACTTGTACAATCAGAAATTTTGCACATGACTATTCTTTACAAAGATAGAGTGAAATAATCCTTGTCTAAACAATATTGTAATATAGTAACGCATGTGGTTTGCATTTGTTCGTGTAGTTTACTTATATTAGTAGTTGATATAAAATACATTAAATTAGCATCTTCTTGTAGTTTGAAAACTGTAGTTGAGAAACCGGAAAGACTTTAAAACTATGTTTATGTATATTTGCTACCTACATTAACATAATATATTGTAATCTATGCAAATTTGTAAACATTTTAAAATCATCTTCTTCTACAGTTTGCACAGTTTTATATGCATCTAGCTCTGTATGTAATATATTTTTGTATATTTTATTATATTATCTTAACACTGCACAAATTGCACATTTCATCTGAAATATCACACGGTAAAGTAGAAAGTGTATGGTGCGTCAAACTATCTCCATGTTTTTTATCTCCTCCACACCAAATCCTGTACTAGCTTAAAACAAATGTTATTTGCTGTTTATTTCGTTTTGCCTGAAACTTGAACACTTTAAGATAGCTAGAGGTGAGTTGAATCCACCACTATATGAATCTGTATCTTGAATCCGAATTTTCATTTAATTTTGGAATCAGAAATATCTTATTTGAATCCGACTCTTGGAAAAATTATGGACTTAAGAAGAAATAGAAATGGTAACTAAACGCTAAAGAAATAGTATAATAATCCATTCATTATAACATTCACATATTCATTTAAATGTTCAGCTACTGGTCTGGGGCCGGCTTGTTGAGTTTTCCCTAAAATTACTTGTAGGCGGAACCACAAATAAGCAGTACTAGCTTTAGAACAATTTTAATTGAAAGAAAAAAAATCAATTTTCTTGAACATTAACATCCTTATTGATTTGAGGGATCCATCCCTAAAGAAAACTAATACATCCATCTATTGGAAGTAATGTCCCAAAATTTGTTCTTAGCTTGAAAAACAAACTATTTTATTGCTAGCATATATATATGGCGGGGACAAATTGGCTTTTCAATTTATTCTCTTTAAACTGTAAATCAACTAAGGGAATTTTTATTAAGGGGCTTACTAGGTTTGAACCGGGGATTCCATAGGCTTACAGACAGGATATGAGTAATTAATAGTAATACACATTAATATAGAGATTTTGCCAATAAAAAGCAATTTTCTTTCTTTAACTAAAAGGTATTCTTATCACAATTATTTATGGGCCCAAAACAATCTTTAAATTAGTGCTGGCATCACCTATATATAGGTTGGGTGGAGGACACTTTACTAGCATACTGTATGAGACGAAACTTAGGAACCCAATGTAGGACCCTTTGAATGCCTGATGGGGACATAGTTATATTAATAACTATCCTAAATTTACATCTATTTACTAACTTGGGTACAAAACATTGAAAATGTTAAATAAAGTAGATCTTTATTTAAATTACTGGGAAAGTAATGTTCTTTGTATGGGTTGGATGATTAATTACCAACATCTGAGTAGGTTTTTCCCTAAATAGTTTCCCATTCTCTCTTCATGTAGATGTGGTTACATTTCCTCTAAAATTCTACCTCACCATCTATCCCAGTAGCACAATTAATCCACATGGGCAACCTGAACAGGTGCTAAGATGTGCCGATAGAAGTAATGGGGCAGAAAGGTCAAATTTACTGAAAAATAAATTAAACCAATGTTAGGGGTCTAACAAATATATATTAACATATCGAATACTGGTAAAAGTGTGATATCGGCTGTCTGCTGAGTAACCTCACTAATCCAGGGTGGGTGTGACATGGAAGTAGTTTGAACGCCCATGGCTGTGTCAACACTCGGTACATTCTCTGTAGTCAGAGACACGGCATGGTGGTGCGCTGCTGTTTCAGGGGCAAGGAATGTCCTCTATGGGTGCGACCCCTCAGTTCCCTGCAGCCATGCCAGCCACGGTGAGTATCTACAGACAGTCGCTCGCTTGTTACTAGCATAGCAACATGGTCGCAACTATCCATACAAGCTTGGAATTGTCTGACTTTGGTTGGGGGGGAAAAAAATTGGCATTCTTTCCAATAAACATATTGACAGCCAAAAATATAAATGTTAGATCTTCTCATTTTGTGTTATGTACTCGCACATGGAGACCCAAGAAAACATGGAGAATTTTTTTGTCCAGGCACTTTGCAAAATAAAAAATACTGGAATATTTGTTAATTTGGAACATTTAACTGAAAGCTCAGAATAGTTTATCTTTGAATACAACGAAAAATGAACTGAATAATTAATCACGCTGATTAATATGTGTCCTATTAACCCTTAAATAACGGTTGTGAAACAAGAGAAGATGTATTTCCCCATCAATCTTAAATTATTCTGTTTTAAACAAGTTAAATGACTTGATTCACTTTGATAAAAAAATGAAATTTTAATACTCTTGTTTTGAGTCCTAAGCTGCCTGGAAAAATTAAAATTACTTCTGGAAACCTGGGGGGGGGCGGGAAAAAAGGAAATTTGGTAGTAAGAAAATAGCAACCCTGCCTGATTTTACAGTGAAATCTTATTCTTGCCTTAGTTTTTTTAGGGCCCTATCATATAAGCTGCGCCATAGTGTAAAAAAGTAAGGTAAGCTTAGCACCTCATAGGGTAAATAGAGTATACATAACAAACATTTGTATTAACATGTCATAGTAAAGTAATTGATCACTTTTGAGCAAAATTGGTACATTTGGTCAGTGAAACACTTTATTTTGTTATTTAATGTCTAAAACTCTTCACATTATAGTTTTTACAATACAGAGCAATTTTTATAAAACATTAAAAATACAATTAGACTTAGGGAATATTTCATACAGGTGATTGGACATCACTTCTAATCAAAAAGGGGACTTCACCCAACTTTCTAGCATGTATTAAACCATCTAGCATTGAATTATACATCAAGAAAAAAAAAATATTGTGAAATTACTTGTAAAAAAAGAGGAACTATAATATCAGATGCTTCAGTTCCAAAACTTGGTTTGGTTTTTGGATCCTATGCTCAACCATTTTGGTTTGCTGGTAACAGTAAGACGGTTCATTTAATTTTATTTTTTTAATTAACGTTTGAATGTTTATTCGATAGATTTTGCTTGACAGTTTTGTTGAAAATTATCCACCATTGGAACGCCATCTTGATTTTTGAGCTTGTGGTTATTTAATGCATATTTTTCTGCTTGATCCACACTGAATATATATTTGCACTGTTGCTGTAAGCATTTGGTATGGAATGAATAACAACGGTTCTTGGGTTGTTTTAGTCTTAGGACAGTATTCCGCAAACAGTGTTCCATGGCACACTGGTGTACTGTGATGGTGAATTTGGTATGCCATTCAGTCACAGCCTAGAGCACCAAACATTGCTGTTAAATAAGAACATGAACAAAATTGGTCTGAGTGGCAGTCATGCATTGTCTGAATTTCTTACTCGCACTTAATAATATTTTAAATACATCAGACAAAATCAAAAGCTTTTACACCAAGTTAAAGTTGAGTTAAGGTCTAGTTAAATTATTAATGGTTTGAACAAAATGTTTCCAAATGTTAAAGAAGTGGGCACAAAAAATGAACTCTAAATGTTCCGCGATTAAAAGTTCTTCAGGAAGAAAAGAATTAGTCTATACTTTCTTTATTCTGATTTACTGTAAAACTGTTAGCCTGGGTGCATATTACATTCTTTTTTACCGTGGTGCATACCCAAAACCAATCGGTGCGCCACAAAATTTGGGTATGGTAGGTGTGCTATGAACTTGAAAAGTTTGCGAAATGCTGATCTAATTCATAACTCTTTTATAATTTGTCACTATCTAAGTTGATAGCAATTCAGCTCACCGAGCTAGACGTTCCAAACTCCATTCCGGGTGCAGCCAAAACTTTAATTATTGTTGAAATATGGGATTCATCTTTAGCACTAATTGAGGGGGTTGGGGCAAAAACATGACCATCATTTTATGGAAAAAAGTTATTTTGTTTTTATAGCTTACCTCTTGAACTTTTTAAGTTATTTTTATATAGCCAGTCAAGACCTTAAGGGTAGTTAATATAGACTAATTATTTTATTTTTTATAGATGGATTTCAAGATTTTATAGATGGTCTGCCCCGAACCCCCTCAATTGATGGTTGGGGCTCTTGATGTGTTTTATAGAAGTAAGCTAGTTTGTAAGTTGTGTGCTGATATAATCATTTAGCTTAAAATATCTCCAATGAAAAAAATTAACAAAACAAGCATTTATTAATTCACCTCTTTTTCCTATCCCATGGATCGAAATTATTTTTCTTTAAATCAGAACTACTTTTTTGGGCATTACAGTCTCACAATTATTTTGTAGCTTTGACCGTTGTTTATCAAATCAAAGTATCATTCTGAGTACTTTAGATCAAATGGTCGCTATTAACATTAATCTTACATATTTTTCCACTGTAGCTTAGCGTATAACCCGAACCGGTAGTAAGACATGGTGCTAAGTTTTATTATTTCACTGCAGCTTATAATTTTTTTATTGCACTTTACCAAACCATCTGGAATACCTGAATAAATACACTATGCAGATAATGGAGGAAAAAAATAATTCAGAGAAACTAATTTGGGGAAAACCTGGCTGAGATTTGAATTCCTACCTCCAAGTCACCAGTGAACCGGCCTAGACTAGATTGACACTTTAGTTCGCATCTCAACTGGTGTTGGCGGTTTGAAATTTTATAAGGCTTTGTTTTACTAAAACATGTTTATATACCTGCTTTGATGGCCACATGGTCTAAATCATTGCTCACGCAACATACTGGACTTCCAATGACGAGGAGATCAAAGTTTGAATACGTGTTGGGTGAACTGAGGGTGGTGTTCCCTGAGCTGTTTTCCACTTCCCATCCACAAAAATGCGGATTCACTTCCTTTAAATGCCACCTTCCTCACCCTTAACACATTCACTTAGTAAATATGCATATAACCCAACAGGTAGTAAGATGCGGTGCTAAAAATCTCCTTTCCATATTTGTGCAATGTATATTCAAAGTTAATTTACATCCACTGCTGTTTCCAGCCTGTGGCCTGGATCATTTTTTTATTCAAGCCACATATTTTCCACTACTGGCTAGCTAGGCCTGTCTTAGCTTCATGTGCCTTATAATATAACTTAAGAATTGGATAGGCACAACATCCAGTCCCCAGCCGTTAATTCACCACTGTGAAAGGGCAAGCCCACATTTCACCAATGATAAAATTCTTGGCTATGCTGGGAATCGAACCTGGGACCCTTAGCTCGGTAGACAGAAACGCTACCGACTGAGCAAAGGTGTCTGATATGTATATTAAAAGTGAATCTTACAAATGTGAATGACACTTAAAAGTGAAGTCAAAATGGGTTTGAATTAAAACTATTCATCAGCTCATTGTTTAAACACATAGCTTGACTTTGCACTTTATTAAATTTGAGTAATGAGGCTCATTGGCAAAGATATTTTATAAGAAATAAATTAAAAAAAAAAGTTGAGATTGACCAATAGATAGTGATTGTGAATAAATCCCACTAAAAAAAAGCCGAGCAAATGTTAGGATTTAATGCAAATCTTCCCCTCATGAATCCATTTTTGTATCATTAAAAATGATAAAAATAAAATATCTAAAATTATAATTACAATGGATTTTTTTTTTTGGGAAAGCCTTCTCCAGGAGCACCTTGGTCGTTAACTATTCTGATATTTCTCTAAAATAATATTAAATGAGCTTAAAAACCTCTGCTATCTTGATTTGATCAGTTGGTCGACTCGTTGAAATGTCAAACTACACCATGGAAATCTTTTGTTTCCATCCAAAAGATAAATTAGCAAATTTATATATACTTAATTCTCTTAATGTCCTGCTACTAACAAGAATGGCAAACTACTGTATTTGATGTATTTAACAATACTGAAAGTTAACCCTCTTGAAGTTCATTTATTTCCCAAAAAGCCACTCTGAAATGCTGCAAAGTGTGATTGCTCGATCAAAGCCTCTTACATAAGAGACCTTAGTTTTTAATGGTTAACTCATATGTGAGCAATAGGAGAGGGCGGTAGGATAAAAGATGATTGAAGGTGTTTTGACACAGAGGTTATTAGTCTAATAAAGGAGAAAGAGTTTGAAAGTATAGCTTCGGTGAGCTATTTTACATCTGGCTAAACATTCTTGAGTTCTTGAACACTCATGTTAAACTGGCCTACTGATGATGAAGAGATGGAGGTTCGAATCTCAAGTAGAGTCTATTTAGGGTGGTTTTTTCCTAAATTGCTTCCCACTCTCCTCCCATGCAAATGCAGGTATATTACCTCTAAAATGCTTCCTTCCTCATTCCTATCCCCATTAGAGTAATTATCATAATCTGCTTAAACTGAACCTGTAGTAAGACGCGGCGGTAAAAAACAAAACAACCCTCATTACACCAGATCAGGATTTGAACCCTTGATCTCCCACTCATCGATAGTCCAATCTGTAACTAACTACTTGGTCCATTAGATCACAAAAGCGGGTATAAAAGTAGTTCCCAGGAGCGTTAGGCAACCACTTTGCCGAGTAGGTCTTGATAAAGGACCTAAGAAGGGTGCTAATTATTGGAAGGAGGTAAGACTCACGGTGGCGGTAGCACTTATCCCATGGCTTGCACCAGCAGGGTGTTCAAGGGATGGCGGCGCCAGGCATGCGACCCATGGGTGCGGCACCTGCGCCGGTGCTTGGTGGGGCTGGCATGATGGGTGGTGGTGGTATGATGGGGAGTCCCCGAATAGGAGGGACGAACCCCCTGATGGGTACACAGCTACCGGCGACGTCCCTCCCGACGCAGCAACAACAACCGCCTCTGGACCCTTTTGGGGCGCTGTGAGCAACTTCTCTCAACAAGGAACCTAGGTAAACTTTGCGCCCTCTGAAAGAGTTTGTCAGCTTTCAAACCATACATAGATCGATGTTCAATAATTTTTTTTCTCTGCCCCATCCACATTTGAAACATTTTGAAATTTGAGTTGCTATAAATAAACTTAATTTTGATATTATGTTCAATTAGATAGTTTTTTTTTTAATTTGCACAGTATCTGTTTGAATATTAAAGTTAACAACCACAATAGAAATACATTAAATCATTCATAGTGGCTACAGATAGGGGAAATGGGGAAATGTTAGCGTTTAATCAAATATAAGGAAAAGCAGGGAACTTAAATAGGCTACTTGATTGATTTTCCACCTAATAAACAGAATTGAGAGATTTTATTTTTGGGTAACAAAATGCATTGCCTAGATATGTTAGTAATAACATGAGATAATTGTAAAGACTCGGTTTAGTACCACATTTACAATGGGCCACAGATAATACCCGAAATATTAGATTTTGGAAAAAAAACTCGTATAAATGTTGTTTGGTAGATTAGGATTTTTCGAAAATACGTGTGATCAATATAATAAAGTGAAAAGATTCCTATCCACCAAGAAAAATTATAAAATGTTAGGTTTGGAATTTTTTTAAATGAGTTCAGGAAAACTCTTGACAATTCAGGCAATTTTATATTAAGTTTTGTAACCACTCTGTCATTGTACCCTGAAATATAGTAAATTTACCTTGCATTGTTCCACTATGGCGGTGCTTATAAGATGTGGCCATAGAATAGTCAGTTAAGGTAAAATTGTTACCTTATAGGGTACATGACGTGTATTTACCTGGTTGGCCTGGAAATAGGCTGCACCTTCGTTTCTGAATCTGCATGGGGTCGAAAATGACCATTGAAATATGTCTTCTTTCTATATGGAATACTCGTTTTAGAGTTTCTATATTAACTTATTTTAATGATTAAATTACAGTATGCTTAAATAAAACTAACATTGCCAATTCTGTGGAAAATGTTTCTTGGCCACTTGTTAAGTTGAAGATACAAAACTAATTTAAAAATATTGGTTACTATAAAATACTGTGAAATAAAATGACAACCAAGGGCAGTGACTTGAATTATATAAAACATAAAATATCGATTTTTGGTCCACAACGGTCAACACTTCATACTAAAATTTCGAATTCCGGATAAAATTTTAACATTTTATTAGGTTTTTCGCATCTTCAGGTCATCTCATTGCTATACAATTACCCATGTATAAATTTTGACCAATAAAAAATGTAAATATTTACTATTGAATCTAAAATGGAGATAAATCAGTTGTACAAACGTTTCTCCTAGAGGTTTAAGGAAAAATAACAAACTTTTTGAGAGACTTAATTATATTTAATTACTCTATGGCATTACAGAATTATTGCGCTAAAGCTTAAGTATTATCTCTTTACAACTATAGCTCACAAAATTATTGTATTAATATATTGGCCAATATCTCAGAAAATATTGATTTTATAAAAATATATTTCATATAAAATGTTTTTTATTTTTAATAGTACTACAATTTTGCAATGAGAAGTTATTTAGTATCTCAAATATTTGTGGAGATACAGAAATTTCCGCTTCTGTAAAGTACCCTAAAATTCATTTTCATAGGAAAATGGAAATAGCCATTTTATTTATAATCTTAATCAACACCTACATACGAATTTTAATTAAAATCGTCAGAGCCGATTAGATGACAATATCCATAAATATTTAAGGCTAGATTTATTTTACTGTTGCAATACTTTTTCTACCTGTATGATAGCAAGAAAGTAAAAATATACATAATTAGTACTAAAAATACCAGACTGAGAATTTCTATTCAACACACGGATGAAAATTTGTTATTTCCATTAGTTTCCAGCCTGTGGCCTGGGTCAGTTATTTTTATAAGAGTTGAAGATTTGTAAGCAGTTTAAAGAATCTCGTATACTAGATTTACAATTGACATTAAAAAAATGAAGAGACATGTAAACATTTTTCATTTTATTAAGTTATAATTTAGTTGGGAATCACTATATTGTTTATGTATTGTCTTCCTTAATTTTGTAGTTTATTATAAAATCATAAGATGAATTGCGTATTACGAAAAATCATATTTTATTTGGTGGCCTGTTGTTTTTTAAATGCCCAATGATAGCTCATAGGTCAAAAAATTTGTCCAGGCCTACTTTAGACTTAAAAACCAGATATTTTAAAAACCGAATGCTCATATATTTATCAATGTTCCAGGACTTTAAATGGAATTGAGGCGGTTATCTCCTGTAAATAAATATATTGCTGATGATGGTGTTGAGAAGAATGACCATGGATCTAGTGCCGTAGAAAATCCAGACTCCTGATGAAGTTATCCTGTGTCGGACTTGGCAGACTGACGGTTAATTGGTCGGAAAGACGCAAAGTCCTTGGCTGTGCTGTCCGATCTTTTGATCTGTTTTTCGATGTATTTTCCCAGGCTTGAGTGCTTATCTGTAAACTTTTTTTAGCTGGGTTTTTAAATGATAAAAATTTAAGTATAACCCACAGTAACAATTAATTTTTCATATATATATATGAAGATCTAAAATTTGGCCACTATTTATAAGATGTATCACTAAATATTTGTTTTGTTTTGGAAAAAACAATATTGCAATCTTTTTTCTAACGTTGCTCTGTTGCAGTCTAGCACACTAATCTGAAACTGGATCATGGTAGGAAGGATGAAATTATTTTTGTTGTAGATATGATTGTTTTTGTTTTTGTTAAAATTGCAAAAAAGGAAATAATTTTTTATGTTTTTTTTTCTTTGGTCATAAGTTTCTAATTGTTGTATTTTCTATTTTATTTTTGTATTTGTTCTATATTTGTATGAATAAACAAAATGTTATTGAGAGATGTGTTAACTATATTAGTGTTTCATGTAAATAATAAATAATGTTTGTGTCAACACGCTGTCTCTATTCAAGTAGAATGTTGTCAAGTTATTGCACAACTTAGCTCTATGTAATTTTAAAAGATAAGGAAGATAAGGATGTTAAAATATGAGTATATATAAATCTGAAATGCTTTAAGTTAAAAAAAGGGCGGGGGGGGTTCTTTAGTTAAATTAAAAGAATTAGCAGGGAAACAATTGTAGACGTATTGAAGTAACGAAGGAAGCAAACAAACTTGTCTTTATTTCCTATTAGTCCATTTACTGGTCAAAATAATCAGTATAATAAAGTGATACTCACAATAAGTTATAAGAACGATTAAAGTAATGAACTGATTATTTTTAATGTTAGTAATTAATTTGTAACATGAAAGTATGCGAAAGCTTTTATCTATGTACATTTTTTTTTTGGTCTAGACTTTGTTTATATTTTTGATGGTTTGTTTGTGTCTCTTTTTAAGAGTTTAAATCTTCTGTAGTCTTTTCCCCTCGTATGGGAATTATGACATAGTTCTCTTCTCATCGAAATCTTCCACCCAGTGTCTTTTATCTTTCTCATTTCAGAAATGTGCTGTTTTTCTCACTGTGAATCATGTCTAAAATTGTATCACATTAAGTATCTTTTTGATGTATGGTGTGAATGAAAGGACTCATCTTAACATGAAAAAAATCAATAAAACTACAATCTCGTGTTTCAAAGTATCAAATGTACAACATAACTTATTTATATAAAAAAGATTCTTCAATTGAGCTGGAGAAAACCATTTGTTCCTGTTGTAAAAAAATATTTTTTTTTACTATTTCTCTGAGATTTTGACTGGATGTGTTTAAAATAATTTTAATTTTAGCTAGGCTGGTTTTAATAGCTATTAAACTTGACCACACTTGATTTTGTGATCATATTATCAAAATCTGGAACCGTTAATTAGCCTGCGGGTCAGTTTAGTAAAATGCCTTCATCTTCCTTTGTCCTTCCACCATTCTTCCTTTACTCTTATCAATTCTTATCTTACTTGCACACTTAATGCTACTCCGCCTATCAATTTCTTAAGTGTTCCTTATGATTTTTTTTCTTTATATACTTCCTCTCCATCATTCTACTTGAGATCATTTTCTTTTCCATCCTCATTACATCGGTCTTGCTTCCTCTACTATCTCATGTAATCAATCATCCTCATTATATGTACGTACTATTTGTCTTGCTTCCTCTAATCTCATGTACTCAAACATCCTCATTACATGCCCATACCAGCTCAGTCTTGGCTCCTCAACTATCTAATGTACCTCGACTTAATTCCTAATTTTGTTTCACCTTGTGACAGCTAACATGTTCTCCATGGTCTTCACCTTCCTAGGTTTCCTTAAAACTGTTGTATACGTAACTAAGACTCAAAGTATGTTTTATACAACACTTCTTTACACTATTGTGGTCATCTCTCATTTAGAAAACATATTTCCCTCTTTAATGTCACGTTCCTGTTTGAATGGTCCTTCCAGAATGCTTGTGCCTTTAGAAATGCGAGTAATTTGTTAGTGTTTCTGAGAAATGTAGGTAGGCCCCTACAAATCATTTAAATATTGTATTATAAAATCTAATGTATACATATAAATAGAGAAATAAGAAATGTAATGTTGCATGATATTGAGATAATGAAAATGTGTACAAAGTTAAAATGTTATTAAAAGTTACATTGTAACAAGACAATATTACTAACATTAGACGGATGTAAACACTGTAAATGTCACAAATTCTTTGTTGTAGGGAGAATTACGATATATATATACTCTATCTGAAATAAAAGGGTTTCTGTTTTTCCCGACTAGCTTTTTTTAAAAGTGAGTGAATACTATTTCATTACATTGTATCCGTCAATTTGATATGCTTTTGTAATGAAATGTTATTGCACTTAGATTTTTTTTTGTTGTTAAACAGTAGCAGTGTTATGTAAATTTGCTAAATAAGAGTTGAGGGCGGAAAGGGTAAGTGTAGACGTAAATGCTTAAAAGCTGTTGGTTAGTTCAGATGAAATTAGCCGGAGTAATAAAGATACCTCTTTAGGATAATTATTTGGTGATGCTTTACTTGTGGTGTCGTGATGTCTTAGTCTTTGCCGAAGGAGCACCTCTTTAAATAAACCAATTGGGAAGGAGATGTTAAAATGCTCTTTTTTCTTCATTCGTATTAATACATTCCATTCTATTTATGCACATTGAATTTCCAGTGTCTGAACAAGAACAAGAAATAAAACATAACACAGTTTTGAAAACTGGGTATCTGTAGATTAAAATCTTAAAAAGTAATGCCATATTTCATGTTCTAGGGAAATATATTATTTTTGTTAGTAAAAATGTTTATGAAAATAATAAAATACTAAAACCACACATATTTGTGTCATCATAGCAATTTTTTTTTAAAATTTGTTGTTGGTATTTATTGCTACGAAAAAGTAAATAAAATATTTTTTTGTTTGTGTATATTTGGTTGTAAAATATACAAGACACCTCGTAGCGAATGTTGTGTTTATTTACTCATTTACTAATCTACCCCTTCCCGCCCCCTCTTCCCGCTAATTCGGTCTTTTTAAAATTGAGGACCTATTTGTAATTATTTCTGAATTGGTTCAACTTCATGTTAATACAAAGAAAATTGTTGAGCAAATACTAGTATCGTAAGGGTTTAGGGTAACAAATATTAATTTTATTGCTGTGCTTAGTGTCAAAGAGAAACTCAATTTTTAAAATGGGATTTTTCTTCTTGTTATTAGGGGGAAAAAAAAACTTTCTAGCACTTGGAATAGTAACAAGAAGTAACAAATTAGTAAAAATTTAAATAGTCTTTTTAATTTAAAATTTGTTATATAGATTATTTACCTGTAAATTTTATCTGATTTTATTTCCATGTTACTACCCTTCAGGCATATATAAATCTTTACAGTAATATGATAGTGTCTTAAGTCACGAAGTCCTGAAAGTAGTTGTCATAAAATTAGCTTTCAAGGCGTGCATTTTTTGTGAGCCATGTTCATTCCGCGGGTAAGAAAAGTATTTTTTTTTTTAGTGTTTTGCCCAAAATTTTATTAAATTTAGTTACTCTCTATTAATGGAACATTTAATAAATAAGAATCTTAGAAATCGGAATGTATCAGATTTTGATTGAAGATCTGAGGAGATAGAGAACTTTTTAATCACCTTGTTTTGGTCACAAATATTTCTATGTAGGCCATGACAAATATAGGAAATATATCCTACATAATTAGGTACACACACTAATGTGAATTGGGTTGATTGAAATTTATGGGAAACTTTCAATCATTTCTGAGAAATGAGAATAAAATTACCTTTTTATAAATGATAACATATCTGGCTAGGATCAAACCTTGACCTCCCCATTGTCAGCAAATTAAACATCTTAGACAATTTGTTGCAGATTCAAGGCCTTAAGGTGCATGCCTAAGTTAGGCACTTTTATTACTGTATAAGTGTTTTTTAAATAATTTATTTAGCTTCTCATTTTACTAAACTTTGAGATTATTCACACAGAAACTTTTTTAAGCACTGTGTCATAGTATCCTTTCAGATAAACCTATATACCAATTACAATAAAGGAATAGGGGTGAGCAAGGCTGCATTTAGAGGAAGTGTACCTGCATTTGTGTTGGGAGTGGATAACTGATTTGGAAAACCACCCTCGATACACCCGGCCAGAATCAAACCCTGATCTCCCTGTCATCGGCATTGGGAGAGTGACGCTATAGGCCAGTGGTCCCCAAACTGTGGTATATACGTTTATTCTTGTTGGTACGACGACGTGAGAAACCAAGCAAATTAAAGTCTTGCGAAGAAAGGGCTTAATCAAATCTTATAAACTTATTTGGACCAAGTTTAGACAAATGTAAAATGAATTTAAACAATGGTTAAAGGGGTGGCGACACTGATTCTAGCTCAATCATCCTCACAGTCTGTATTATATCCCTGGGCATCAACAAAATGTACCTAGACAGTAAACATTCAGCATTATCTTGGTGGTACTCCAAATTACGGAAATTGTTGGTGGTAAGGTTTTAAAAAGGTTTGGGAACCACTGTCTCGAATCATGTGGCTACTGAAGCAAGTTGCTTATGTACTAATTATCCTTGTGAGCCACGTAAGGATGAGGAAGATGAATTTAGGAAAGAGAGTACTCCACCTTGTAGGGAAGGAAAATATAAAACCAGACCATGTACACCTGACCAAGATTCGAACCCCTATATCTGTCAAAGAAAGTCTAGTTTATTGATAAGACTTGTGCCTCAGGCCACTCTGCAACAGAAACAGGTGGATTATTAATTTCCACCTGACAGTAATTCAAAGCTTAGCAAGTCATATGACCGAAGGTTGTTTAAGCATAAGTGCACCTTCATTAGTGTGTAGATAAGTATCCATGTACACAACTAAACATACATGTATTTAAATCCCATATGTAAATCTATCCTTGATGCTCCAAAATGTGAAATTTATATTTTGACTGCGGCGAGCCTGGGACCCTCCAGGGCTGATATTTATATATACTGGACATTATGTTAATTAGTGAAAGTATGGACGCTGTTAAGACAGGGTTACTGATTTAAAAAAAGTGAATAATCTGTAGATATTTTGACGATATCAATACTTTCTCTCTGAGGGGTTGAGAGAAAGTAAAAACTAGCATGGATTTCAATAAAAATGAAACAAAATTCTAAACTAGTTCTTTTTAAATATCACTAATTTTTTTTACATGTCCAGACACTTCACATATTTACACCAACGGACTAGAAATGAATATAGGATATAGAGCGAGTAAATGTATCAACATTTGCATGAATGAATGGTGCAAATCCATACAAAAAAATAGCCTGCATAGAGTATGTACATACCATGTCTAACACCTTAACCCACTTTGTAGTGCGTCTTTACTGAACCATGAAATGCCGGGTTCGATTCCTGACGAATGATATTTATTTTTAATCACTGGTGAAATTGTGGCTTCCTCTTTCACAGTGATGAATTAACTAGCTGGGAACTGGGTGATGTGTCTGTTCTAAAATTAAGTTAGTTTTTAAGTTGCATGCTAATATAATTCAACTGTTTGCACTTATAAACATTTAGCTCTTGTTTTTGGAAACAATTTACAAAAAATGTTAAGGTTTCCTTTGCGTTTTCCAAAGAGAAATAAATGTTTCTTGCCATCCGTTACGAATGGGTTGCAAGAAACAAAGTTTGCATGTCTGTATGTTTCTGCAGAGATTGTTGACAGCAAGTAACGGGGACCAGGTTAGTAGTTCACTATCATGGGACCAACCATTTATAAAACAACTTCAATCTCTAAGAGACATGAGAGTGAAGTTCTTAAAACCAATGCAGTCCTCGACCTTCTGTTATGTCAGAAGATTATTTACATGGAATGGACCATTTTGAAGCACTGTACTTACTCAAATTAATCATAACTCTGTTTGTAATTTATTTAATTTATTTTAGATGTAGATTACAGAATATGTATGTTTAACTTTCATTATGCACCAACAACTTCCGCTTTGGTGACCACGTAATTTAAAACGCTATTCTCGCAATAGACTAACCTACCGAAGATGGGGAGATTGGGGTTCAATCCCGGTCGAATGCACAGGGATTTAAAAAAAATAAATGGTTCCTTCCTCCCTTCAAATAAATGTGAGTGTACTTCATATAAATTAAACCTTCCGAATCCCTAACACAGTAATGTAATAACTAGTAGATAAGCGTATAACCTGAACGGGTAGTAAGACGCGGTGCTAAAAAAAACACTTTTGGGATACACGAACAAAAAAAAAAGTTGAAAACTATTCTTTTACTCAACTGAACTCGAAACAAAGTTTGTTTAACTGTTTGCAAATAATATGTTTCATATGTTTGTGAGCAACGGAAAAACATTTCGGAAACATCGAGAAACAATGTTTTTAAGTGCGTAGTAGGCTTTAAGATAATTAACCTGACAAGCTCAACATAGGGGAGTGTAATGACCTCCACGATCAGAATGCAAATCAGACAGTACGAGATTGATGCCTTAATCGCCCACCGAAGTGTTTCCAACAAAATCCAGTGATTTTCACCTTTTTTTTCCCGAGTAAGTGTCCTTACATCACATATCCAAAGTATCCTTATAAGTTCAATTTTCAAAAATACAATTTAATTAAAACCCTTTGTATTTTCGTGTTACTCCTAAGAGAGCGAAAGTATTGTAGTTGCCAACAAAAATTTGACTTTGAAATTTTGATTGATGTCGATGCTTCATGACCCCCTGTGACCAAAAAAGTGGATTTTTCAATTCGGACTGTCTGTATCTCGGCCTATAGCCGAACCCAGTTTACCAATGAGGCTAAAACTGGGTAAATAGGGTTTACAAGGTTCCCCTGGTACATTTTTGGAACGTATCTATACCTACAATTAAGGGTAGTTTACTTAAAGGAAAAAAAAAAAAAGAAACACGTCGACATTTTCGAAATCTTTTCTAACGATTTTGATCGAAATTTGTATCCAGGCATAGGTTAATATTGCACACATAATGGCTGGTATGATTTTTTTCTAGTCTTATTGGTGATCTTTTAAAACGAAATAATTACTTTTGGACGTGTTATTTTGATCACTCTTGAGGTGGGGATGTAGGAGACGCGAGAAAAGGCCAGTGTTCTTGCAGTTTTTATGTGAAACAAATTTTGGTCAAAATAAATCAAATATTGCTTTAGTATAAACAAAGTTTAGTTTTCTTCACAAGATGATATCAACAGCTGTTGAGTATCTGTCAAGGGTGTCCTGGAATTTAATGACAACTTTTTCTCTTCATTCAAAAAGATTATCATCTAATGCCGCTAAGTTCATTACAGCTATTCAAGAGCTGTTGATATCACCGTGTGAAGAAAATTAAACTCTCTGTTACTACTGGAGAAATGTTTGATTTATTTTGCTCAAGAAAACGTTTTGACATAAAAACTGCAAACAAACTGACCTTTTCTCTCGTCCCCTACACTCCCACCTTAAAGGATAATTATCTATAGACATCAATACACCAAAATCAATCCACATATTTTAACTAGGTAAATAAATGTACTAAATTAACATGTCACTTTGGTGCAATTTATTTGGGGTCTAGGCATAAAAAATAAAATTAATTACAATACAATATTTATATTTATATTTTAATGAAAATAACTAGCTAATGAGCTTATTTCAAAGATATCAGTTAATTTAAATTAGGTTAGTTAATATGGAACAAAATAAGATTAGTTACCATTGCTAATTATTTTGGGGTACTTCTAATAAATATACTAGCGGTTCCCAGGGTCATTTATGTAAACCATAAATGGAAAGAAAACCACTGAAATAATCAAATGTCTCAAAATTTGAGCCAACTCCATGTGTTTTGAGTCTATATATTCGAATTTCAAAATAGCTTCATGTCTTGCAAGTCTATATATTCTAATTTGAAAATGTCTTCATGTTTTACGAGCCTAAATATTAGAAATTAAAAATATCTTCATGTCCTGCGAGTCTATATATTCGAATTTTAAAATGTTTTCATGTTTTACGAGCCTAAATATTAGAAATTCAAAATATCTTCATGTCTTGCGAGTTTAGACATTCGAATTTCCATATTTATTCATTTCTTGCCTGTTTATATATACTAATTTCCAAATATATTCATATCTTACGAGTCTTAATACTCGAATTTCAAAGTATCTTCATATTCTACGAGTCCAGATATTCAAATTTCAAAAGTTTCAGCAGCCATACAATAAAACGTTATGTTTCTTCGTCGATTTAATCGAAACTTCACTTCTTGCTAATTTATATATTCGAAATTCAAAATGTTTCGGGCTAACCGTGTGAAAACTTGCCTCGAATCTATCAATTCCCACACTACCGGTCGTTTCACCCTGGCTTCTAATCAAACAATCTGTCACCACCCATCTGTTCCACAGCACCTGACTTAGAAAGCGTAATTTACCTGTTCTAGTCCGGGGAGGGATTTATAAAGACGACATAACTTTTGGAGACTTCCTGAACTTCGTCACAGTAATTTCACAGTTGAACGGTTTGTAATACTGTTCGCTAGCTCACTACCCTCCTCCCACCCTTCTGTTTGGAACGTTGATTACTGTACCAAGTGTTCGGTTCATTATTCTTCCGCGGTAGGTTACAACCTATCCTTTGCGGTGCGATATTATGTAACACGCATCGCTTTTATTGCCACCCCCCTTTTTCTCATAAACGTGGGTGACGTTTTTCATACTTAATTCAGTAGAGAAACTTATATTAAAACTGTGATTACAATTATCACTAAAGAACTAGTTACGAAAATTATGAACATACTTGTTTTGATATTATTTTCATTTCATTTTAATTTATTTGAGGCATTTAACGTGCACGCTCTGAACCTACTCATTATATCAACACATGACTTATAAATTAATTTAAATCTAGAACAGACACAACATCCAGCACCCTGGCCATTAATTCATCACTGTGGAAGGTGAAACCCATATTTAACCAATGATAAATTTTTCGTCCATGCTAGGAGTAGACAGACGCGCTACCGACTGAGCTAAGGGATAGAACTTGATAATAGCTTAGGTTACAAACAATTTTTTTTTTCAGAAAATTTGTTTGAGGATCGTAGTGAACGCTCCTCGGTACGTCCGCAACGTGACGTTACTCTGTATCGGGACTTGGACATGTCCAAGGGAGGTTTTTTTTATGGGGTTCAAACCCTCCCCAAAAAAAAATACGAAGTTTTTTATATGAAGCTTAGAAATGGCCTCGTATCAAACCTTAAATATCTTATAGAGGCATTTAATTTTTCAAAAAATTTCTGGGCGAATATCACTCTAAAGGGTTTCAAGACGCATCCGATAAAAAAATCTCCTGAGAAGGTCAATATAAATATCTTATATTTGCATTTGATATTAAAAAATATATAAGCGAAGACCACTTTAATTATATTATAAAAGCATTCAATTTTCAAAAATGTGTTAGGGAAGGATCTACTTTCAATAGCTTCTAAAGCATCTAGTTAGAAAATAGACTGGCGTTACCTTCTCTTCTCTTTACATTGGTGATAACAGTGGTCAGCGAGAGACTCTATCCCAGTCCTTCATAGAGTGGTCAGCGAGAGACTCTATCCCAGTCCCTCATAGAATGGTCAGCGGGAGGCTCTATCCCAGTCCCTCATAGAGTGGTCAGCGAGAGACTCTATCCCAGTCCCTCATAGAATGGTCAGCGGGAGGCTCTATCCTATGAAATTCAGCCCTATCTTAATAAATAACGGACTGCCTCTGTGGTCAGAGATCTCGGCTACACATCCAGAAGTTACGGGTTTGATTCCCGGCACTGTGAAGCAGTGGGTCTGGAACGGGGTTAAACTCAGCCTAGTGAGGACAAATGAGAAGATACTTGAATAAGCCGCTCCGGTCTATAAAACTGAGACTAATGGCAGGAGTGTTCGTGGTGCCGACCACACAAATGACAGCTTCTATCCGCACACGTTGACACTATCTTCAGTAAAAGTGGCACCCGCTCGGTTGGTATAGCTCGCTTAAAATAAATAGGGCAGATATCGCACGTAAACAAGTGTATGTACGTAAGTTTATCATTGTCCTACTACAGCCTCGTATGGGGTGTCCCGGCAGGGGCGCCAGGAAATGAATAATAAAATGGAGCCTCAGTCTCACTCTGCAGTATTTACCTTTCTTTTGTTATTTTTTTATGAAAATAAAATCAAAATTGTGTGTTTGGCACTAGGCTGCAATTTGCTACTAACAAATATGACTCTTCAATATTCAAGTTAACAGAGATAAAAATGATAAAATGTAGATTTCCTCCCATTCCCTCTTCAACAGCTTTCTTTTCGTTTTGTTCTGTTCAATAAACTTGAGAAAAAATAATGTTTCTTTCGCATGAGCTCAGCTAAAACCTAATTTTATTTTTTTTGTTAATTTTTCAGAAACTTTTGCTCAAAAATACCCTCCCACAAGGTTAAACTCCTGTGATTTTCTCTCAGTGAGGAGGGGGGGGGGAGTTGTGCCACACCCCCGGCAGATGGGGCTCCATTTCGCCCCCCATTTGTCCCCCGGCAGATGGGGCTCCATTTTGCCCCCCATTTGGGATAACTAACATTGACGCCCTTGTGTCCCGGAACTCTTATCAGAAATAGTTGGCAACCTTAGAATAGTTCCAATTTCATAGGAAAAACAGCTTATAAATTATAAACTTTTTTTTTTTGCGGTCAAAATTGATATCACTTTAGTCGACCTTGGTGGTCTTGGGGTAGAGTTCTCGCCTCATGGTCCAATGTTCGTGGGTTCGAACACAGTCTGTGGAAGTAAAGCCGTCGGTCCTCGATTGTGTCAAGTAAGAGAACCCAGTGGAAGGTATGTGAAAATAGCTTTCCCAGCAAAGATGGTACCGTAAGATGGGGCTACTTGGACATGCTGTGACTCAGTTCTGTTTCCTTTGTTACAGGTGTTCGTTGTTAATGAAAAATGGTAAGAAAATACGAAAAAACCTCAGAGTCAAAACCTTATGCAAATTATAGAAATGAATATTTGGAAAAAGCGGTTGAGGTAGTTCGGGGAGGAGGGGGGATTTATGTCAAAAAAAAAAAGAAAGCTGCTGAAAAATTCAAAGTGCCTCGTACAGCACATATACGGAAGACCCTTGGACAGAATCCAAAGCCTTTTGGACATTCTACTGTTCTAAGCAAAAATGAAGAAGCCACCATTGCGGAAACCCTCAGTGTGATAGAAAACTGGGGGACTTACTTTGACACGGGCGGATATAAGGGATGTTGTAAAAAAAATACCTTGACAAACAAGACAAAAAATTAAGAATATTTAAAAACAACACTCCAGGTCCAGATTTTCTTGAATCTTTCATAGCTCGAAACAATCTTTCCATTAGAATTGCATCCAACATAAATCGATCCAGGTCATCTGTAAATTGTGATGGCTTTCTTTTTAAACAATGCTGATCTTGCCCTACAGGTTGTCAAAAATACAAACCCTATAACTACGACGAGACCAAATCTACAGATGATCCTGGCACCAAAAAGGTTGTCGTTTCTAGAAACACAAAAAGGATGGAGAGAGTACAGGAGCACTCTAGAGCTTCAATTAGTATTATGGTTTGCGGGAATGCAAATGGAGATCTGCTTCCTCAAATGGTTGTATACAAAGCACAGAACCTATAAGATAATTGGCCTCAAGGTGGACCAACTGGTACAAAATATGCTAGTAGTCCGAGGGGTTGGCTCGATATGAATATGTTTGAAACATGGTTTTTTCAAATTTTGTTGCCATATGTTGAAGTCACTCGCAATCCTGAGGAAAAAGTTGTTTTGCTTGGAGACAACCTGGCAAGTCACTTCTCTCCTAAAGGGATCGAGGCCTGCAGAATAATAGAATCTATCTATCCCCATTTCCAGCAAACGCAACACATCTTACGCAATCCCTGGATGTTGCAGTATTTGCCCCCATGAAGAAAAAAATGGAGGGAAATTCTGGACCAATAGAGAAGGAAAAGCAGATACCTTGGTAGTAGTATCCCAAAAGAACAATTTACTCTGTTGCTGAACCGACTGTGGACTGGAATTGGTGACACTGTAGGCCAAAATTTAGCCTCAGGCTTGAGAGAAACATGGTAGCATCCACCCGATCTAACATAGGTGTTAAAAAAAAAAGGATTCCCGACGGATTAGACGCTGACGGTGATGAAGTTGGAAGAGTTTTAGATGCCAGTTTGGTAGAGTTGCTGCAGGAACACCGAGGGAATGTTGAAAAACAGAAACGAAAAGGAGGAAAGAAGATACCACAAGGAACGAAAGCATCTGCCACTAACTTGGAAGAAACAGAGCTGGAACTTCTCATAAGCTCGGATGCCTCTACATCTGCATCTACCAGTCAAAATCATCCTTCTTCATCGGGAACAGAAATTCTTCGGAAATAAAGACTGTTCGTAAAACCCGCAAAACAAACCGTGGAGACGAATCTCGCTGTGGTATTTGCCTAATTAACTGGAAAGACTACAGAGATAAAAGTGACTGGATAAAATGTGTAAAATGCGACAAATGTATTTGTGGACCATGTAATGATGGCAGTACAGATCCTTACTACAACTGTTCCCGTTGCGAAGATTCAAAAGACGAGGAAATTATTGATGACAGGTGACCTGGACAAAGACTTCATACCAGAGTGAACGGGAGCTATGTTTACGGCACATAAGCTGATTTAAGTTCCTATCTACCGACATGCCTTAGAAGTGTTTTAACTTTACGTGACAGTTCAGTTGAACAGATTGAGTTTACTTTATTATTCATAGTTTATATCGAATTGTTTAATGTTGTCTTCATGTTTTGATAACCTTTTATATAATAATCATATAAAAAATAAACATTTATCTAAAAACGTGTTTATTTTAATTAATATAGGGTACATTCACGTATTTTTTGTTAATAAAAAGCATTCATATACAATTCCGTTCACATTGCGGGGTAACTTGGATACCCGGAGAGTTTACCTCACGTTTAAATGAGAAATAAATGTTGGTGTCCCCAGTCCTGGGGCTACTTAGGCACCAATTTTTTTTCTTACCTTTCTTGTTGAATGTATTCCAATTTTTATTTCAGCCATGTTAGCTGGAAGGTCGGGTCGGTACAGTCCATATTTTTTTAGTTGCCCCATTATAAAAATTCAATGAATCAGTTGCAAAAATGTGCTAAAAAGGTATCCAAGTAGCCCCATCTTATTGTATGTGTTTTCGCTCTCACTCAAATAAATTCTCATGTGCTGATTATAATCAGTCGGTTCAGAAAGCGTACATTAAATACCTACCTCAAATAAATAGATAACATCTTACTAAATTATGAATGTTATTTTATAACTATTGATCATATCTATCAAAAATGACAACTTCAGATAATATGACTTGAAGCATGAATATATTAACATTGTGTTATTAACTTTTTGCAGCTGTAAAATACTGTACGTCTTACTCGAACACACTGCAGTAAAGCGTGGAGCATGGTAAAAAAGGAGCAGTTAAGAACTCTTTAATAAAAATAAATAAACAAGTGCAAGAAACTTGATGCTGTATTTTACAGAGCTCCCATCAGTTAAGGACTCCGAGTCCAGAAGGTTAGAGTTCAATCCTCGTGCAAGTGAGAGCAGAGCATTCACTCTTCATTGTGTGATGAACTCGGAAGTATAGGACTCGGGTTCAATACCGGTATAATCACTTTCTAATATTGAAATATAAATCTCTTTTAAGATTGAAGAAACTGAGCTTGGGACATTTTTGATTGTACATTTGGATAGGTGGGTTAGAAGGCTTCACCACACATCTAGGGGAATATGGTTTGATTCCAAGGAGGTCCTGATGAAGAGATCTATTATTTGTCAACGGGTTCGTACTGTTAGCCACTCATTGGATACTTAAGATTAACCGTGTAGTATTTGTAAGTCGTATATTGACAATATTTGTGTATTTAGAAAATACGCATTAGCTGCCTAAATAAAAACATTGGTATTTTAGCAAAAAAAACAACACATAACTTATTATTATTATTATAATTATTATTATTATTAGCATCGCGTCTTACTACCCATTCGGGTTGTACGCACTTACGCTAATGTGTAATGGTAGGGTGAATGTGAGATGAAATGGAGGACCTACAGTTTAACGTGGGATCCGAACCACGGTGGAGGCCTGACATTCCACACATTCACAAGTTGTGATTAATACACGTCTTGTCAGAGGTGAAGGAAGGGTTTGGCAATCAGATAAATCTGTGAACACATGACTTAGAAAATAGCTTAGGTCATTACACTTAATGTAAGCTCTACAAATACGTACCCACATCAATGGTTGCGTGGTCTAAGGCGTCACTCTCATAATAGACGGGACTGTGGATAATAGAGAGATCAGGGTTCGAATTCCAGCCGGGTGTAATGTTTTTTTTGTGTGTACTAAATGGTTTTCCACTATCCCTCCAAGCAAATATGAGTACACTTCCTCTAAATTCAACCTTTATCATCCCTATAACATTAACATGATTAGTAGATATGCGTACAACCCAAACGGGTAGTAAGACAAGGTGGCAACAAAACAAAAAATAGAAACAAACATCCGCAGTGCACCCGAGTCAACATCCAGTTGATACTAGAAAAGTTATTTAAAAAAATCTAGACCTTACTGTGGTAGTGTTCTAAATTCACTTCTTCAATTCGAAACGAACTCGAATCAAATAAATATGAAATATTCTTGAAGCCGAATCGAAGTTCGAATATTTTTGGTTAGTTTTATGCTCGAAAAAGATTGAATTGTGGTTATTTATATAACTTTATACACTATGATAATTTAGAAAACTTATTATGTTACATCCACATTAATATTCGTAATATTTCATTTTAATCTGATACATCAAGTTGCTATCACATCATGCAAATTAATTACCACAGGTTTGTTTTATATAATTATTTTAGTTTGTATAACAGCTCAGAAATGCAATAATTAAATATAACTGTAGTATTTTAGCTGAAAATATTGTTCTTGGCAATGATTCGGAATAATTGATGATTGTTGAATTTTTTAAATTTTTTTTTCGAAGCCAAGTCGAAGTTTTGAAGCGTCGAACAGCCGTACCTTATTGCTTAAAAACAACCGATAAATGATCTTAAAAGTTTAGTGTTCATGACAGGAAACTTTACATTATCCGCGGACAAGCAGCGTCCTGGTGTTTGGGGAATCAAACTGTCTCGTTCAAAAAAAAATAAAATATTTTTTTGAAAATACAACGCTTTTATTTTTGAAGGGTACAGGAGAAAGAAGAATAAAAAGTTCAATTTTAACTCTAATTGAGTCAGTGGTGCCATCTGTTAGATAATAATGATATCTTTCTAATTCACTTTAGATTATGGTTAAAAGAGGTCTCCGTCTTATTTAAATTGATTAAAAAAGTATTTGTCGGGGTCCTTGTGAGGTTTGAGATGTAAAAGTTGATGTCCTGTAAAATTTGAGTAAACTGACTTTCCCCTTGATTTGTAAATCGTCGACCTAGGTGGTCTTACGGGTAAAATGCTCGCTTTAGGACCCAATATTCGTGGGTTCAAATCCGACTGTGGGTTGACTGATTTTTCTTGAGCGATACAAAACCAGTAGCACAATTTCCTTCGGAGGGGAAGCTAAGTTGTCGGTCCCGTGTCGATTGTGGCGTTTAACAGAACCCTGAATGGGATGTGAAAATACCTTTCCTGGCAAAATTGGTAGGCCCTTTCGCTCTCGCGCATGGAAATTCTCGTGTGCTGATATAATCAGTCAGTTCAGAAAGTGCACGTTAAATTAAAAAAAAAAAAGAGCGGTCCGATTTGTATGGACTATACACAAATATACAAGATAGTTCTTGGCTCTCACGAGTCTTCTCTCTACGTCTCTTTATCTCCCTCTCCCGTCCCCCTCTATTTCTATTATTGTTCTTTGATCACTGGGAACCCTCGAAATAAAAAACGTGAGTGGGCCGATGTATTGTTTCCTGTCGTCCTCATCTAGATGATGGGAACGAAGAATATCGCCAAACAATCGATTCATAAATCAAATAAACATAAAATAACGGTTTCACGGATAAGTCACGGATGGGCAGAATTCACCCCCCTTTTCACCCGTGCTCCCCGCCACCCCACACTCCTCTTCATCCTAGCTCTAAGATGAATTGATTCTTCACCTAGATCACGTCCTGGGTTCATTTAGAGGCTAGACCACTTTCACTGCCGCGCGGCTTCTCAGAGGTCGACAAGAATTTATCTACCTTCTGATACTACTACGATATATCGGTGGATCGGGAAGCAGAAATAACGAAACAAGCCAATATACGTTTCCTTCTCTTTCAAAATATGATCCACATAGATATTTACTGTAATGATTTTAAAAAAAATGTATGCCTGGTGTAGAAAAAGAAAATGCTAAAAACGAGAATACCTACCGTATACCCTGAGACAGCATTTTTCAAACGGTTGTTCAACGGGGCCCTTGGGCTAGGCCATTTTTTTCTCAGGGCTATCTTGAACTAGTTCTATCCAAGCCCTCTAACTACAGTCTATACTTATCTTGAGCTAATTCTATCCAGTCCACTTCATTACATTCTATCCCTATCTTGAGCTAGATATATCCAAACCACCTCATTACACTCTATTCTTATCTTGAGCTAGTTCTATCCAGTCCACTTCATTACATTCTATCCCTATCTTGAGCTAGTTCTATCCAAACCACCTCAATACACCCTATTCTTATCTTGAGCTAGTTCTATCCAGTCCACCTCACTACACTCTATCTCTTTCAGGTCCTTTATAATGTTAGCATAGTAGTTTTTGGCCCTTCCAGTCATTAAGAACCCTGAACGCGGTTTTAGTTTTTTCCGTTTGCGCTGCATGTTCTGCTCGCCGTAACCTGCGAAATTTGACTACCCTAACATATGTTTGGTAATGATTACAGGGTATGCAGAAAGTCATTATGTAACCTGCTGAACTCTCCATTATCTTTATTCCATTATGGACCAAATATCATCCTAAGCACCTTGTTTTCGAACACCCTAAATTTTTTCTTTGTCATCTAAGGTATCAAATAAGGTTTTAAGCGAAAAGTCGCAAATAATCTGTGTGTGGAGGCTCATTCGGGGGATCGAGGAGTGTGAGACGTAATCACACCTTCTTGTGTGTGTGTGTGTGTTCGTGCGTGCGCACGCACTCGTGAATTATTTTAAGCCTATGTTAAATTGATCTACGGTTCTCATATAATCTACCGTAATCCATGTGTATTTTAGCTCTAGTTTTTATATTTCATTATTTGTGTGTTTTTATATATATAATTTTGTTTAACTTCATTTTAATTGTTTTGGTTAAGTGTAAGAAAATGCGGTAGCCTTAACTTCGCCATTAAAGTCGATCATTAAAGTATAAGAGACCACGTTTCACACCCATAGAGAGCAACCATAAAATTGTTGTTTTACGTTAGACGAGATGTTATAGCAAGAATACTAATTTTAAATTAACGTCAAAAATATTAACCAGGCAATAATAATTTCGTTGAAATTCACTTGAATTTAATATTTGAGGTAATTTAATATTAAAAATTGCCCGCATAACTGGCTGCATGGTCTAACGCGTCACTGGATTCCCACTGTTAAGAAAAATACCTTAAAGGAAAGTATTAAAAATCGTATTGCAATAAAAATTAGTTAAATATTATTAAATACATTGACAATTTTATTTTATTTTAAATTTTATTACAAGAAATTTTTAATACTTTCGTTTAAAGTCTTATTCTCTTATCTTAATAAGGATCCTTAGTCTTTTTCAGATTTCTTTTAGATTTCTTTCTAAAACATTTTACTCGTCCTTATTAAATTATTGTAACTAATGCATCCGTTTTACACGGACGGTAACCGCATGGTGTAACGCGCTAATCTGGTGTTAGATTAGACTGCCAATAACGGGAAGATCGGCATTCTATCCCGGTCGGGGTCACTGAGGGTGGTTTTTAATAATTGTTTTTCACACTCCCTTCACGTAAATCGGATGCACTTCCTCTATATTAAGTCTTCCTAATCCCTGGCCCATTAGTGTAATTAGTACATAGGTGCATAACGCGAGCGGGTAGTAAGACGCGTTGCTAAAATAAAGTCCGGATGGGTACTAAAGCGTGGAGTATTTTTATTTATATAGATATGAGCGTAGCCTGCTAAAATAAGTACTATTTAAATATCACGATATTAGAAAGGACATTTCATAGTCTGTTTTTTTTTTATTAGCTGCGTGTAATAATAATCATAATTAGGCTTGAACGTGAGAAAGTTATTTCTACCGATCGTTACAAGGTACCTCTTCACATGCAACTGAGGAAACTAGTTTTCTAACCAGATGAATCCCCCCTTAAATCACGTGTCTATTTCATGAATCTCTTTTACGTTCTGTAGATTCGGAAGCCTCTACTTTCTCCCTTGGCGTCTATTAATTGCGCTTTTAACAAAATTGTTTGTGCTATGAGCTATGGCTGATCGTTTTCTTCTCTCTGTTACTTGTTACACCACACCCATCTGTTTTAACGGAGGAATTTACCAATCATTTCTACCTCACTCCCACGCTTGGGGTTTTTGTCAGCACCCCGTCTTACTTCTTGTTCAGGTTATACGCATATGTACAGTAGCCCCATGGCTTCTTTGGTGCTGACTGACAGCTCACAGCTGACTTCTGAGAGTCAACATTTAGGTATATACCTAAATGTTGACTGTCAGAAGTGACAGCTGCTAAACATATGTGTTTTGCAGATCATATGGTTCGGCGTAGGGATACATAATTTGGTCTGGTAGCTTTTCAAAACCGTTAACTGTCAGTCAGCACCAAAGAAGCTATGGGGCTACTGTACTAATTAAGCCAATGAGTTAAAGACGAGGAAGGTTAAATTTAGAGTAAGTACACCCGCATTTGTGGGGAGGTAAAAGGGAATGCCATTTAGAAAGAACCGCCTTGAGTACATCTGAACGGGATTCGAACCCTATTTTAAGAGTGAAGCTTTAGCCCATGCAACCACTGAAACAGGACCCATACTTATTGATTGTCCCATTTTACAAGCTCTTGGGGTCTCACACATATTCCCTTGAATGATGGCAATTTTTACAAAATATAATTACTTTTTATATTGTTTCGTGTTACAATTAATTACTATAACGAGTTAAGGATGAGGAAGGTAACATTTATAATAAACCTAACCACATATTTTGCTGGACGAAGGAGTGGAAAACCTTATATAAAAAAACCACCTCATTACACCTGAACGGGATTTGAACCCCAACCTCTCCGATACCAGCAAACCAGATTATTTGAGCTCGACATTTAGACCACATCTCCACCGGACCGTGGTAACAGGATGTTTAATATATATTTTCTAAGCTTATATTGTGTGAGTGTATGACTTACAAACTAAATCCCTCTTTATTGTTCCCCCAGTACCACACGCTCACTCTATACTCCTTAGAGATATACTAATTTGATAACAGGACACGCGCATCGGTGGTAACGGAGACTAAACGTCTGGCTCATCTTGTCTGATTGTTCAATTGTGGGGAAAATAGTAAGTTAGAATTCCTGCCAGGTTTATCGTGGGGGGTTTCTCTTCAATTGTTTTCCCCACTCTCTCTACACGCAAACGTGGATACATTTACTCTAAATGTTACCTTATTCATCCTTACCATATCAAAGTAATTAATACGATATGACCCACTTTGGTAGCCGCATGGTTTAACGCGCTTCTCTCGGGCTGGACTAGACTGCCGAAGACGGGGAGATCAGGGTTCGATCCCGGTCGGGTGTGCATGAGTTATTTCCTAAACGGTTTCCCACTCTCCCTCCACGCAAATGCAGGTGCACATAATCTAAATTAAGCCTTCCTAATCCTTAACATACAGTGTATTTTTTTTATTATTAATCAGTACCACGTCTTACTATCCGTTTGGGTTATACGCTCATGTACTAATTAAGATAGTGGTTTTATTGATTAGGAAGGAATTTGCGTGGAGGGAGAGGGAAAAAACATCTTGGAGAAACCACGCTGATTAGGCCTACACCCGACTGAGACTCGAACCTCGAATGGTAGCCTATTGCGAGAGTAGCGCGTTAAACTATGCGCTTGAGACAATTACACTGACGAACGTATCGTCCTTGTGACTTGCGCAACGTGAAATGTTGTTACTTCACTATAGGGAATCCCTGAAACACTGATTGATTCGTGAAAGCTAAACATTTACAAAAAAAAAAAAAAAAA
>CABFWB010000647.1:51352-80722 GCA_902151455.1 Timema bartmani | reverse complement strand
TATATCATTGTATATTATTTTATGCGTGTTCTTATGTGGAGTGGTGATGATACAATGTACATTATTCCGTTCAGAAATCTTACGAGTTTATAGAAAGAGAGAGAAAGTCTGTGCGGTGCGCCGTACCATTTATTTTCTTTGGTAACGATTTCCTTTCAAGGCCATAAGAAAATATTTTTACCAAAATCTATTGGTAGAGGAAGGGTGCCCAAAGGAAAGTTCACTAGGGGAAAAAATTATGATAAATAACCACGCAAGCTTGTTTGTAAAAAAAAATCACTGGAATGAGCCTACTCTATGGCACTATGAACTCGAAATTTCATTGTCGTACTCAGAAAAGTACGTCACCTATTAATGTCTTGATCTAGTTCTAACCAGTTCAACTCATTACACTCCATCCCTATCTTGATCTAGCTCTATCCAGTCCCCCTCATTACAACCTTTTCCTAACTTGAGCTAGTTCTATACAGTCTACCTAATTACACACTATCCCAATCTTGAGCAAGTTCTATCCAGTCCACCTTTATAACACCCTATCCCAATCTTGAGATAGTTCTATCCAGTCTACCTCATTACACCCTATCTCTATCTTGAGGTAGTTCTATCCATTACATCTTATTACAGCATATACCTATCTTGAGCTAGTTCTATCCAGTCCACCTCATTACACCCTATCCCAATCTTGAGATAGTTCTATCCAGTCCACCTCATTACACCTTATTTCTATCTTGAACTAGTTCTAGCCAGTCCACCTCATTACACCCTATCTCTTTCAGGTCCATTATAAAAGGATCTTCCCATCTATGTCTAGGTCTTCCCACTGGTCTCTTCTCAATGGGTTTACTAGTCAATACCCTGAACAAGGTTCTAGTGTCTTCCATTCACGCTGTATGTCTTGCCCATTCTAATATACGAGATTTGACTGTCCTAACAATGTTTTGTGATGAGCACATGACTTGTAACTCATCATTATGTAACTTCCTCTGCTCCCCAGTATCTTAATCTCTTTTTGGATCAAATATCTTACTAAACACCTCTTTTTAGAGCACTCAAAATTTGTTTTTGTCATGAAAGGTGATAAACCACGTTTCTCAACTTTGGAGAACAACTGGTAAAAATTTTTGTTTTGGATATTTTTATTTATACATTCCATGAAATCAGTCGAACTGTCAACAACTTTCTGACCGATAAATAGCATGCATTTCCTAACTGAATCCTTTTCTTAGTTTTCAATCTAATATCTTTACTGCTAGTTAAATTGGTACCTTATCATTTAAACTCATTAACCATGTAAAATGGAATGTTGCTCGAAATTATCTCTAAATTATCATCCTCAATCTATGTTTTCTTTGTGATCATAAACTTAGTCTTTCAGTGTTATAAATATATATATATATATATATATTTTTAAGCAGCACGTATTAATCCTGTTAAGGTTATGCGCTTGTTTACTAGTTACGTTAATTGCTTTAGAGATTATGAAGGCTATATTTTAAGGGAAGTGTACCCGAATTTGCTTGGAGGGAGAGTGGAAAACCATTTTTAAAAAGCTCACTATACCCGACCGTGATTCAAACCTCGATCTACCCGTCATCGGCAATCCAGTATAACAAGAGAGTAATGTGGTTGGACCATCCAGCTAACGAAGTGGGTATAGATGACTTATTTTTGAAAAACTTCAAATATATATATATATATATATATTAGAGAACATATGTACAATATATTCGTACAATTATTTTTTCTCTCCTCCCCCACGGTTTTAACTATTACTTCTGGCAAGTTGGTAACTCCAGTGGTAAGACGGAGTATATCTATTTTTTTTTCACACGCAGGTAGTTTTAGAATGTTGACTCCCTGTTTTCATTTGTTCTTTTGTCTTAGTTGGCAGTGTTTATGTGAATATTTCCATCGTGTTTCTTGTGTATTTACTTTCGAATAGAATTGTACTCATGTATTTTATATTATATTATGTGTACACAATCTCTTAGCGTGCAATGGAAATAATGTACTTATTGACTCTGTACACTTATCTCACGGTATCTTTGCGCGTAAGCTTAGTAAGTAAACAGGTTTTTAATTTAAAAAAAAATCTAAGTAAAACAACAAGACTATAATTTCTTATTGTTTATTTCAGAGGTCGCAGAAGGTCGAAAGCACAAAAGAGGTCGAAACCTCGCATCAAAATTTCATGAAGATTTGGATCAAAGACGCACGGGTGAAAAATAACTACTGCGTAACATAGCAGCATGACAATGCTCCTGTGTGCGATGCCCCGCGCCAAAACGGATATGACGTCATCGGATGATGTCCAACATTCGCTATTAGTTATTTAAAAAAATCCATTTAATTCTGGTAGTTTATTTTATCTACTATAATTAAACATTTAATTTACCAAGACATTAAAGGTTCGGTCAATCTAGTTTGGGGAAATATAGTAATAATAATAATACTAATAATGAATATATAAACTATGTTGTATTATTATTTCCATAATGTCATCAAAATTTATTAAAATATGTAAACAGTCCAATATTAACAAGCAGTGTATTAATTAATCCACTTCGGTGGCCGCAAGGTCTAACACGCTACTCCCACAGTATATTAAACTGCCGATGATAGGCAGATCGAGGTTTGAATATCGGTCAGGTGTACTAAGGGTAGTTTTTTTTCCAAAATGGTTTTCCTCCCTTCCTCTACGCAAATACCAATACACTTCTTTTAAAATATAACCTTCCTAATTCCTAAAACCATTAGAGTGATTTGTATATAAGCGTTATAACCCGAACGGGTAGTAAAACGCGGCGCTAAAAATAAGTGGTGTTACCATAAGTGTTCCAGAGACACCAAACAATGGTGCACTTTTGGATGCACTTACCTTGTGCGCTCCTGGTATATTCCAAAGCAGGTACAAAAATTGTGCTTGTGACCTTGAAGAACTTACCCATTATTCGATGTTTCCTTGTATTCGTGCTCACCTAATAAACACCAGTATTTAAGAATGAGTTTATTTTTCCCAAAAGGTACCTACTGAAACTTGAGTAATAGCTTACGTATGTCTCTTTATCATTATATAACATATCGTAGCACACAATTCCAGCTTCCGGTTCTCACTGGAATACTCATGTCTTAGTCAGTGTTAATTACCCTTGTAAGTGGTTGTAACTAGATAACAAACCAAAATAAGATATTTTTTTTTAAAGTTACGGGCCTACGTAATTTTTTAAGGTTCATTTCAAGTTTATTCATTTGTTGGATTGTGGAGAAAACGTATTTGATCGTATCAGATATAGTTTTTTCAAACCCTATTCAGTGGCCGAATAGTCTAAGGCGTCACTCTCGTGTTAGACTGGCCTGCTGATGACGGGGAGATCAGGGTTCGAATCCCGGTTGGAACTACTAGGGCTGGTTTTTTCCTAAATGGTTTCCCACTCTCCTTCCACGAAAATATTGGTAGATTACCTCTCAAATGCTTCCTTTCTCATCCCTACCTCATCAGATTAATGATCAAATATGCATATAACCTGTACAGGTAGTAAGACGCGGTGATAGGAAAAAGAGTTTTATTTCCAACTGTAATTATTGGACTCCTTGTCTAATTATTTGACCATCAATTAAGTTTTTTATTTAACCACGCCTTACTACCCGTTCGGACCTTACGCATTCATTAATCACACTAATGTAATAGGGATAAGTAAGGTAGAGTGAAAGAGGAAATGTATCCACAATTGTTTAGTGGGAGAGTGAAAAACGATTTTGTAAAGAAAACCTCAGTTCACCCAACCGAGATTCTAACTCCATTTTCCCCGTCACTACCAATCCAGTACAACACAAGAGTAGCACGTTAGACCATGTGACCACTTATGTGGGTGATTAATTATCAAGAGAAACAGCTACAGCTCACATGACTTGACGTATGGATATATTAAATAGTTTCACGCACTTCAGAGGCCATATATTTTAACACGCTACTCTCGCCAGTACACTAGACTGCCGATGACGGGAATATCTAAGTTCGAATCTTGGTCGGGTGAGATGAGGTTTTTTTCAAAATAGTTTTCCATTCTCCTTCCACGCTAATGCGGGTACACTTCCTCTATTAAAACATTCCTCATTCCTAAAACCATTAGTGTAATTAGTACTTAAAGCGTATAGACCAAACGGGTATTACGCGGTGCTAAGACAAAAGTATTTAAAACCTAGCTTTTATTAAATGTGTTTTTTGTAATAATTCTCTAAATATGTATTGTATGTTACTTCAGTTGAAATTCACAATTAAATCTAATTTCACCCAATTCAATAGACGCATGGTTTAAGGCGTAACTCTCTTTTTATATACTTGATTGCTAATGTTTGGGCGTTCAAGGTTCAAATTCCTGTCGGGTATACCGAGTTTCCCCCCCAGAATGGTTTTCTACTCTCCCTCCACTTAAATGCTGGTACATTTTCTCTAAATTCAACGTCCACTAACCCATTAACATAAGCTTAGATATAAAAATTAATGGAATGGGTAGTAAGACGCAATACACAAAACTACTATTTTTTGTATAAATATTTTGAAGAAAAGGGTAAATTAACGACTTAAACTAAGGGGTAGAGATGAGAAGGTGGATTTAGAACAAGGGCAGTAACATCAGCGTGGATAAGGAATAGGAAAACTACAATGTTAAATGTTGAAAACCCACCCCCAATTCACCTGACTAAGATTCAAACCCCGACCTCTTTGTCACTAGCAAACCCCGTCCATTGCGATCCTGACGTCTTTTAGACCCACCGTGACCACAGGCGCGGGGATTGATGACGTCAGTACCACCTTAAATGGCAAAGAAACTTCTCATCTTAAACAAAAACAACAAAGATGGCAAGCCATTTAGCGAATCTTAGCTCACCCCTTTCGACATCCGTCCGCGGCTTCTCGCAAATTACAACTCGATGCTCGAATATTTCAATTGCGGCTTTGGGCATCTTATTAATCGTTCCCTTTATAATCTTTTTTACCAAACCATTCATCTTTTCGATCCATCATCTGGAGAAGAGATCGTTTCTCAACCACGAGATAAGTATTTTGTTCGAACGGAAAGTTTGCACAATTCTCTATCCACTAATTACTGTCATCTGGTATGTCTTGTAACAAATGGCACAGCTGCGGTCGTGCCGACCACACGTCTCATTTGTGTTTGCTACCGTTGCAAAACTGTTGGTTTCTCAGCTGCGGTACGTCTGGCTGTCGGCCCGTGACGTTCACAACTAAGATTGCAACCTTAGAATACAATAAGAACACAATTTTATAAATATTACATAATTAATATAGTTGAAGTGTTTAACTTGCATTTTATGAGACGACTGATTATATCAACACAAGAACTATATACTATCTTAAATCTATAACAGACACAACATCCAGACCACCCCAGCCGTTAATTCAACACATTTATAAACGGCAAACACTAATTATACATTTTTCAGTCATGCCAGGAATCGAACCCGGGACCCTTAGTTCACTGGACAAACACGTTACTGATTTAGCTAAGGTGCAGGATTATCACTTTAAAAAAAAATATGCTACACGGATTATAAAATATTTGACAAAAAAAGTTTTTTCCGCTTTTTATCGAGTCGGTCCTCAGTGGATCTGTGGTTTATTTTGAAAGTAAACTGTGTCACGTGATTTACTAAAACGATGTTTCCAAACCAAGTTAATAATAATAATAATAGTAATACTTAGCACCACGTTTAGGTTATACACTTAAGTAATAATTAGGCTAATGGGCTAGGAATTTGGAAGGTTGAAAATAGAGGAAGTGAACCCGCACTTGCGTGGAGGGAGAGGGGGAAAACCATTTAGGAAAATAAACCCAGTTCACTCAAGCGAGATTTGAACCTCAATATCCCCGTCCTCGGCAGTCTAGTTCAACACGAAATTAGCACTTTAGCTAACAACGCCACCGAGGCAGGTCCAAATCAAGTTGACGTTGCGCCAAACGCTTGGAGTGGTCTTTAACGACAAGTTAATAATATGCCAACCATAGATAAGAAAGGTTTTGTTTTAACTCTGTGCTTTAAAAATAGGTTTTATTTTCAATTAACTAAAATACACGTCATTTGAGAATCTATAAACTATAAATATACATAATTGTCAAAAGAGGCGACGAGGCTGCATCGACCACCTCAAAAGGACACAGGTTCCCAAATCCTGACTATGCCCACTTTTTCCTCCAAACAAATGCAGGTACACTTTATACCTTTCCTTATCACTATGACCCTCATTAGGCTGATATGCGGATATCCCGGTCATGTAGTAAGATGAGGCGCACGTGAGAATGAAGATTGATGATCCGATCCATCGATCTTCAGCCATGTGTCTTTAACTTGATGAAACATCCATGCACTAATTAATGCCGAGAGTTGGTATTTCGATGGTATTTAAGAGTGAGCTATCTCTGTGTGAAAGTATTGACTAACTTTTAAAAAGTATTCTTCGTTCGGCATTTAGCTTGATTTTAATGGTAAAATAATATATGACAAGGTAAATACAGGGTGGGGCAGAAAGTGTTGACACATTTAATAACACTATATATATATACTATTTTAACTACTAAATGCTTCAAATTAAACTTACATTAATACTACTAAAAGATTGTCAATTTTCTACGTACCCTTGAACTATTCATTAAATAAAAGTCCTTAAGGTGGCCATCATTATATGCAATACCTTGTTGAATGCACTTCTTGAATCTTGACTTGACTTTGCGCAACTTCTCTTGTTGAATTTCTTCAACTTCCACCACAATTCTTTAAGCTCCTGAATTGTTTTCGTGCGCGTCGTGTGGACATGACAATGGAGGTGCTTCGCAAAAGAGTTTCATGGGCACCTCGTTTCACAATTTGAGGACATTACCTGGCCACCAAGCTCACCAAACTTAACAGCTACGAACTTTTTCTTGTGTGGTGGAACCAATTCAACAAGCGACAATACGCAAAGTCAAGTCAAGATTTGAGAAGCGCATAAGTTACAAGTTATTCCATATAATGGTTGCCATATTCAGGAAACTAATTTTAAAAAAAGAATAATTCAAGGGTATGTAGAAAATTGTTATTATTATATTTTTTTAAAGTTTAATTTGAAGCATTTAGTAGTTGGAATAGTAAATATATAGTGTTATTAAATGTGTCAACAATTTCTGTCCCATCCTGTATATAAAAAAAACCACATTCCCTTGGGTGGAGAAATTCGCCGATAAATGAAGGGTCTAGGAATCACGTCCACTAAGAAAGAAGCCAATGTGTTGTTGTAAGGAAGTATTGTCTTCACCAGTCCACTTCAGATTCAACAGAAGACGCAATCTTGCTCTAAATCTATCTTAGGAGAGAGGCCACTTAATACTCATGTGGATTAACCGATGGACCACGCCCCATGATGAGTTGCTTCACGTATTGTGTGTGTGGGGGCCCGATAGCTCCTAGAAACACATTCACACATGGATGTATTGTACATCCAGGTCCGTCGCGAGGGTTTCGTGCATCCCTGGGCAAGACTTGAAATTTGTATCTCAGTTGTATTCTGTGTAAAACTGCACCCCCTGCATGATGTAAAAATAATAATAGTAGTAATAATTAGGTGCCAAAAAAAAGATATAGATAAATGTGTGCAAAAGTATTATATCTCTCCTCCCTTTACTATTCTCTTAATATTTTCGGAACCTTCTAATTTTTTTTCATCGCCTCTCACAACCTTTTCAGGTTATATACCCATATAGCGTGATAATTACTCTAATGGGGTAGGGATATGGAAGGAAGCATTTTAGAGGTAGTCTATCCGCATTTGCGTGAAGGAGAGTGGGAAACCATCTAGGATAAGCCACCCTCAGTAGACCCAACTGGGATTAGAGCCCCAATCTTCCCGTCATAAAAAAAAAGCCAGTGTGACACGAGGGTGATCGCTTATACCATTTGGCGTGAAGCTTTTAATTAATTTTCAAAGTAATTTTCCGACAAAATGACCCGGAATGTCATAAAACCATAAAAGTGTTATTTATCAATCTTTTTAAAATAATTATATATTTTAAATATTAGATACCATATTTAGCAGGCCCTTATCTAGAATTTTTTTTTTGGGGTGGGTGCCTCATTCTTCAAATATTGTCTGACGACGATGGTTATTTCATGACTAAACAACAGGGGAAAGGGAGTGGACAAATCTGACCTGCACGTAGAGAAAAATATATCAAAATTTCGTACAAAAAAATAATGAATTACACCCATCCTTGCATTCACTAATAATTTATATACTTTTTATTACTTTTAATAGGAACTTACTAGTTAGGCGAATTAGGCTGTAGATCAAGTGAATTTAATCTCCAGTGCTGCCAAATGTAAATATTATAAGCTGATCGCACGGTGGCAGGTTTGAAACTACTAGAAAACAACGAAACACATTTAAAGGAAATGATTGAATAAATCTACAGTCTTGGAACTAAAATGTAGCTTACACGGAGTTTAACCGTCAAGTTTAATTCAATATAATTTTATGATCTCTTATCTTTTTATGATAATTTTAATTTTTGTTTAAATTTCGAGAGGTCTTCAGCCCCACGAGCCCCTCCCTCCTTTGATACGTACCTGATATTTATATGTTAATAATTTATTTTTTAGATAATTATTAGCTTATTATAATATTAATAATTATTTTTAAACAACATAAGGATTGGTAATAAATCGGGTAATATAAAATTTTAGAGTATCCTACTTTAAATTGCAGTAAGTATATATTTAGCACCATGTCTTACTACCCATTCGGGCTATACGCTTAAGTACTATATATTTACGCTAATGGATTAGGAATTGGGAAGGTTGAATATAGAGGAAGTGAACCCGCATTTGCGTGGAGGAAGAGTGGGACCCAATTTAGGAAAACCCACCCACAGTTCACCTGAGCGATATTTGAACTTCGATCTCCCCGTCCTCGGCAGTCTAGCTCAACACGAAACCAGCGCGTTAGCTTACTACGCCACCGAGGTGGGTAAATTACAGTAAGTAAATATAATTGAAAATTTATAATTTATTTATTTTCTGAAAAATATCTTTTTTATACTTTGTCTCAACATTGATAAAAAAAACNNNCCCCCCCCCCTCACACTCCTGGTGTGAAAATGTAAGAAAATAATGGACTATCCTCCCTAAAAAAAACCCTCCCTAATTTAAGGACGGCCCCTTAACTAGAAATATGCTTGGATAGTGTTCGGTTGAGGAACCTTTTACAGACTAAATTTTGTTTTAATTTACTTAGTAGGTGCTATAGCAGGATTCTCACGTAGCCGTAGAATGATGGGGGCCAAAAGAAGGGAGAGGAGAGACTTTACCCCCCTTTTGGAAATTGTTGGACTCCTCCTCCCCTCCGGAAAGTGATGGACACCTCAATGTGAGGTTTGCACATTTTAAAAAGGCCACCATTTATCAATTACGTTCGTATATCCCTGTTATGGGGGTTGCCTACGTAGCTGAGATGTTGACAATCAGATGTTGGCCCTTAGGTTAACGATTAACAGAACCTTTATTAGTACCCGAGTTAAGTGTTTACTAAAACGTTATAAACACATTAGTTTTCTGGGAGTTTAAAAGTTTCTTCTCCCCTATTTTAGCACCTTAAGGTGGAGATAAAGGGAACGCGAGTTAAGGCAAGTGTTTTAGCAATTTTTTATAGCAAACAATTTTTTTTGACAAAATAAATAAAATATTGCTTTAGTAGAAACATAGTTCAATTTTTTTCACACGGTGAAATCAAAAGTTGTTGAATATATGTCATGAGCATAGCGGCATTAGATGACAAACTTTTTAAATAAAGAGAAAAGTTGTCATTAAATTCCAGAACACCCTTCCTTAACAGATATTCAATGTTGATATCACCAGGGGAAAATATTAAACTCTTATGTTTCTACTGGAGAATTATTTGATTTATTTTGGGCATAAACATGTTTTGATATAAAAATTGCAAAAATACTGCCCTTAACTCACCTTCCCTTCGTCCCCACCTTAAATATTCAGTGTACACTGTACACCTGGGTACAGTACACTCCATTTACGCCCAAGGGTAGCAAGATTACGGTGTACATGTCCACAACGGTGTAGCTTATAGGGTAGATTCATAGTGTAATCATCAGACAAGGCGTGATTGCCGCCTTTCAGGATCGACGTAGTATATTTGCGCAACAGTTGGAAAACCTCCGTTCTAAATTCTTCAGAGCAATTGTAAATGGAGTTCAAACAATCCTCTGGGGAAGGAGTTATTGCTCTTCATAATTTTGTTGCGAATCTTTGTTAAATGATGTTAGGGAAGGGCCATACATGATTAACCCCCGCTTGTGATATCATGTCTGCTACCACATGCGAAGAAAACTCGGGGGAACAATTTGGAGCAGAACAAAAAAAAAAGTTGGCATGATATATCTTTATAAATAATTTGTAGCGATCATTGTATCAAAATATCAGGCTAATATGCCCCTTTCTTTTTCTCACACACGCTACTGGGAAACAATGGCCCGGCTGTGAAGGCGTGGTACCTTCAAACGTTGCCCAACCACCCTCAAAGAGGCGTGGATTCGAGACACGGCTAGGGCAGAAAGAGGCAACAGTAGGTGAGTTATGAAAAACTAGTAGTTTACAAGTGTGGTCCAAGACGCTAATATCTCCAACAATAATAGGAATATGATGTGTACAGCGATAGTTCTTATTGATGTATTATTTAATTGAAAAATTCTACTTGTACACGGGAATCTAACCCGAGAACTTTGGCCTAGTATGGTAATGCTCACACCACTGAGCTATTCAGGAGTCATCACGCGCCCAGGATCATTCTTCCCTCATATTTTAAGGCAGAGTCTGTGAGGGATGTGTGGTAATCGTAAGCTACATATGAGTGATTAATTAAGTTCATGAACTATTAGATAACGCAGATGCCTTCGACTCGGGAGGGCTTTATGCTGTCAATAATACAATGACAACTGTACGATTGCGTCTATCTGATTGCTCGTGAACTAAATTAACCACTCACAGTAGCTGACGATTTCCGCACGTCCCTCACAAACTCTGCCTTAGAATATGAGGGAAGTGTTAATCTGGACATGGGACGATTCTTGAATATGATAGCTCAGTGGTTAGAGCATTGGCGTACTAAGCCTGAGGACCCGCGTTCAATTCCCGTGTCCAGATGTCAATATTCAATTTAAAGAATGTGATATTTAGATGCAGCTCTAACTGTAACTAACAAATATAATAGCTTTGCTGTTTAAGCTATCATCTTATTGATGTGTTTAATGCCCACTTTCTAAACACGCATAATATATCAGCACACGACTTACATACTATACCCCATCTACGTTAGGAAGCGACAGCTAGCAGAAGTTACCAGATCTACTATTATCTATTCATTCGACAAACCATATGATCTGCAAGACCATATGTTGATCTGCTGTCACTTTTGCAACAAACTAGTTTTAACTCCAGTAGAGCGTCGATTATTCGGATTAATTGGTGATCGACCTAATCCTAACTATCGATTTGTTCGTATTTTCGAAAATACAGTACAAAAAAAAAGCATAGACTCAAGTGTTAAGGTAGAAACATTTTTACTTCATTTAAACAATGAGCTTACACATTATGTATTTATTGATAAACATTACAAATTCTGAAGGAATATAGTTAGGAAAAAATCTAACAACAAAAAAGTCCCTCATTTAAAAAAAAAATCAAAGGTTGAGGTGAGTTTTGAGGTGGGTTTTTTGGTGGCCATTTCTCTGATATTGATACCACTGTGATTATTTTTATAAATAATAATATTTTTTCTTGGCAATATGTATTATCGACGATCCAGAATTTTGACGTCCGAATCATCGAAGCTCTACTGTATGTTTTTCTTTAAACCATTTTTTCATTTTCTTCTAGCTGTCAGTTATCACCACTATTATGGCGAATGGAGTCTAGCCAAAAATTACACAGCTATCCCTAGTTACACTATATTTACCTACTGATATACTATATATATATAACTATTTCCGGTGAGAGCCGAAACTTGATTACTGTTAAAATTATTTATACATCCCCCCACACCTCAGTTCAATAAGCGGTAAATTAACGGTTTACGGTTTGGCTGTCAAGCTTCCGTCGTTAATTAAGGAAGGATATTTAGCTAATGTCTTGCAAATTCTGTTTTAGTCACACACAGACACAAACACACACACTACGAATCGTGTCGGTGCATAATGTGACGGAACATCACGTGGTTATGGAACTCATGTGCTCGTGCACTTTCTCCGGAGTGCATTCAGAAATTGTCCCACGACTACGTACCAGCTTTTGATATGCAGCGGGGGACATCCCTCTTGGGGATAATGATGCCGCTCCCACCCTCTTCTTATTAGAGGTCACGATGTAGATTACATTATTGTCATCAGTCGATGGGGGGGCAGAGGGGTCAAATAGGGACGGTTGAAATAGAACATGTAAAGAGAAGTTGTTCTCTGGTCGGTACATGGAAATCGTGTCGGGTTCAATTAAAGGTGTGTCCTCGGATTCTAAATGTCTTCTTGAAAACGGTGCGGTGTATTTTGTTCTGTCATTTACTGCACTTCAGGACATCAATTTTTTTCTTTTACTTTCTCTCAACACCTTTGATAAAAAATATTGTGATCGTCAAAAAAATCGAACTCAAGATTTTAATAGATGTCGAATTTTCATAACCCCCTAAAACCAAAAAAGTGTGTTTCGCAATTCCGCCTGTCCTACCTTGAGCTAGAGCCAAAACTATTTTACCAATTGGGCTAAAACTTGGTATCTCGGGCTTTAATAAGAGTCCCCCAGAAACGTTTTGGAATTATATATCCAACCCTAAATTTAAGGGTAGTTTACTGAAGAAAAAACAGAGAAAAAATGGATTTTCTCGAAATTAGCCCAAACGATTTTTATTAAATTTTATATATAGATGCTGTTTATGATTTTAAACAAGTTGGAAACTCTCAATTTTTCATAAAAATGAACTTGAGGGTACTATATATATTTGGAAAATTTTCCAATTTTCATAATTTCTTCGCAATTATTTGGGATAAGAAATAACTTATCATTATAAAGTTGTAGTACCATTAAAGATAAAAATCTTTTATTTGAAATATATCTTTATAAAACCCATAATTTCTTAGCTATAAGCAAATATATATACTTTTAAATCAGCTCTTTGAACACACATTTGATTCTTATGCTCTTTGGTGGCAAAGATGTTTCTCTTTTCTCAATTTTTCTGTAAGTGTTCCTGGTTCCTAATGCCGTAGACCGAAGTCGCTAAGTAGTGTAATGTTTTTATAACAATGTATAGACCTATTACTTCGTTTCACAAATCTTACGAGTTTTTTTAGTAAATGTCTATTTTAAGATAAAAGCGGGAGAAAGTCTGTGTGCTGCACCGTACCATTTATTTATTTTTGTTTTAAATCGTACGACACATTGTACACTTTTTTTTAGCCTGAAAGTTATTCCCTGATTTTTATGGCAAGCCGCTATTAACCACCAACATTTTTATTTTTGCACCACGTCTTACTACCCGTTCAGGTTATACTTTTATGTACTAATTGATCTAATGGTTTTAGGGATTAGGAAGGTTATATTTCAAGGAAGTGTACCCGCATTAGCGGAGTGAGAAAGTGAAAGCCTATTTTTTTAAAATCACCCTCACTACACCTGACCGAGATTCGAACTTTGATCTCCACATCATCGGCAGTCTAGTCTACTGCGAGAGTAGCGCGTTAGACCGCGTGGCCACAGAAGCGGGCTATTAGATTTATCAATTAGAAGTTTGTATAGAAATATCTCACAAAGTTTCTAATAATAGCTCCTTATCGAATAATGTTAATTTCCCCTAGTTATATTAATTGAACGGTCTGGGATTATATTGCAACTATTGTAATATTTTTATTTTCGCCACTATGGACAACATGAGTTTACAGTTTTCAAATAACGGACTCCATATGAAAATCAGACTGTAGAAAGTTTACCTTGAAGGTTTGCAATATGTTATATCTTATAAGATAGGGTCACATGTGATATAATATTAATATTGTGCGTCTGGGCTACACCAATCAATATTATCCAGTATTAATGAACCATTGCGCATGGAGCGCCCGAATGTACTGATCGTACAACCTTTCCGTGGAGGCTCTTTACACGTCTCGATGATATGAAGTGAGGGTGATAGTGAGTATGAGGGTGATATTGAGTTATGAGGGTGATATTGAGTATGAGGGTGATAGTGAGTATGAGGGTGATAGTGAGTATGAGGGTGATATTGAGTATGAGGGTAATAGTGAGTATGAGGGTGATAGTGAGTATAAGGGTGTTAGTGAGTATGAGGGTGATAGTGAGTATGAGGGTGATAGTGAGCATGAGGGTGATAGCAAGTATGAGGGTGATAACGAGTATGATGGTTATAGTGAATATAAAGGTGTGAAACCAGTGGAAACTCTTAAACTTAACTTAAGCCCAACCAACTGAACCCTGGCGATCATTGGGGTAATTCCCCTTTAGGGATAAAATACTTACGGTACCAGCCGGGAATCGAAAGCTCGACCCCTAGACTTGTAGCCAGATAAACTTGCCACTACACCATGGGGTCAGTTTTAGTGTGTTTTGTTAAGGTAAGACTGTGTTGCCTTTAAGGGTAAACGAAGTGTTCATAATTTCTCATGGTTTGTGACAGTTTTCAAAAATCAGTTTAACTATTACGTAATCACCTTAGGGAAAGGGGAGTTTGAACTGCGCTTACTGACAGGGGAAGGGTGGGGAGGACAGAACAATGCTTACCTAAAACAGAAAGAGAAGGGCAATAATGACCCAGTGACCCATTCACCCTAAATAGTCACAATATAACTAAAAGTGTTGATATGTGTATTCAAGGGCCTTCGTCATCAGATTAAAAATAGTTTACAGTTTTTATAGCTATAATAATTTATTTATTCAATAATACTACTGTTTTAGTTTTAATTGTTTATTACAATAATTTAAAATCATTTTACAATATACATTATTAAAAAAATAAACCCCAACCTTTATTCTTACATCCCCCGCCCCCATTTATTTGGGGTATTTAACGTGCACTTTCTGAATCGAACTGATTATAATTATCAACACATGAAAATTTTTTTGGGTGAAAACGAAAGGGCCTATCAATTTTACCGGTAAAGGTATTTCCACAAACCTTCCTAGATTATTTTACGTGCTACAATCGACATGGGACCAACAGATTTACTTCCCCTCCGAAGGAAGTTGTGCCACGGATTTTTATCGCTCAAGAAGAATCCATCGACCCGAACTGGATTAGAACCCACGAATATGTCCTGAGGTGATCACCAAGTTCGACACCAAACTTTATTGTTAGTGGGTGTAACAAGGATGTACATCACGTACTCATATGAATGTTGACATAATTAGTTTTAATTTAATTAAGTGAAAATATCCCTTTAATCATTACGTCTGTTTCTTAGTTTATATAAACACGAGATAACGTCTTATTGTTTTCTGCTAGAGTGACTACTTTGTAAAGAAGGATAATTAATGAAGTAGATTCTGTTCACAAGGAAGGAAATAGTAGGGCAAGCCTGAAGAAGACAACAAGTTTCTTGACTGGGCGAACACAAAGCTCTGAAATAACATTAAGGACCGCTCAAACGAGAATGGCGGGGAATTTCTTCAGGCGGTTGCAACAGAAAGCGCTTTGTCCTTACATTGATCGCTAATTGGTGACTTTTAGAGGGTTAATTTAAGGGTTTGTGTGATGAAAGTCAAGATGTCACACCTTATGGACAACAATTTGAGGTGGGTGTAACCTAGAAGAGGAAATTGTAAAGTGAAATAAATTTCGTGTTACGTAACTTACAACTCGCCCGTAGGCCTACTAAGCATATATTTACTCTAATGCAGCAGGGAAGAATAAGGTTGAATATAGAGGAAATGTACCCACCTTCGTAGGGAGGGAAGGGGTAGTAAATCTCGAGAAAGATAACCACAGTAGACAAGGTTGGGATCTAAACCCCGATCTCTTCAATGACACAAACAAGATGAGATCTCTACCTATGCTTACGTTCCCGAAGATATACCCTATATTATTATTATTTAACACCGTGTCTTACTACCCGTTCGGGTTATACGCTTAAGTACTAGTTACGCTAATGGATTAGGAATTGGGAAGGTTGAATTTAGAGGAAGTGAACCCTCATTTGCGTGGAGGGAGAGTGGAAAACAATTTAGGAAAAACCTCCCCCAGTTCACCTGACCAAAATTCGAACCTCGATCTCCCCGTCCTCAGTGGTCTGGCTCAGCACGACTGGCGCGTTAGCCAACTACGCCACTGAGGCGGGTGAGACAAAAACAAAATGGCCGTGAATATTGTCAGCACACGTCATATATTATGTTTAAAATGGTGCTTGATAGATGTCGTTTGCTAGTCGTAGGTCGAAGTACCACCCCCGCGTATCTAGAGTAGCTCAAATCCGTGTAAATCGAGGACGCTCACTGTACTGCTATTAGCTAAGGATGGGACTCACTCGCCAGATGGCCTTGTCTGGCCTTACGATGACGCGGAGATACATTTGTCTATGCACGATGCAAGTGCACGTTGATTACCTCAAATAAATAAAACTGACACTTGTGCCGCTGAGGGGGGCAGATTGGGTATTGGATATGGGTCTGGTAAGATAATTATTAATATCTACGTAAAGACAAACTTACCTGAATATAATAATACTTAGCACCGCGTCTTACTACCCGTTCGGGCTATACGCTTAAGTACTAATTACACTACTGGGTTAGGAATTGGGAAGGTTGAATTTAGATGAAGTGAACCCGCATTTGCGTGGAGGGAAAGTGGAAAACCATTTAGGGAAAACCACCCTCAGTTCACCCGACCGAGATTAGAACCTCTATCTCCCCGTCCTCGGCAGGCTTCCCTGAAGATAAGTAGACTAGATGTAATAATAAGCTATTAACTTAAAACACTATGGATGAAGGAATGGACTGCAGCGCACGGGCTTTAACAAGTGGACTGTCATTAGAATAATCATTAGGTCGAATGGTGCATCAGCACAAGGGCTATTATCTGTCTCCAGAGCGTATAAATTAAAACATAATTACAAGCCTTGCTTCAGTCTTCTCCTGGGTTAACTAATATCACGACTGACCTTCAAGTCATTAAAGAGAAAAAAAAATGTGCTCGTTGCTAAGTTTATTTCACCCGTAGCTTTACCTTGTAACCAAACAATTTACAACTCTGACCGAACGAGACTATTCATTTTGCAATACTAAAAAACATCTCTTTGAAAAAATGTAAAGGAACTCAAATACTAAGGTCAATCATAAAAAAAAACGTTCTTTCGTTGCGAGAAACAGGATGAAGATTTATAGTTACTGAACAAATCACCGGCCGTGTTTTTATTTCAGGTGATGTATTACGGGATGGAAACAAAATCCAAGATTGGAATTTATTTTTACCCGCATCGGTGGTTTCATGCGTCTAAAACGCGTCACTCTCGAGTTTTGATCGGATCACCGGTTACGGGAAAGTCGGTGTTCGAATCCTAGTTGGGTGTAAACTGAGGGAGGTTTTATTTACTACATAGTTTCTCACTGTTGACCCAAGATAATGCGGGCAAATTTACTTAAATTTATTGCCACGCGCTTTGGTGGTAAAATAATCCAAGGCGTCAGACTCGCAAATTACTGGACTGGCCTATGTCGGGGGGACCGGGGATGAGTCCCGATCGGGTATGATTAGGTTTTCTTTATTGGTTTTTCACTCTTTCTCCTCGAAAATGCGGCTACACATCCTCTAAATCCAACCTTACTCATACCGTACACATTATAGTACTTAGTTTACCTATGTGCGTTCAACCCGAACGGGTAGTACTTTCCTAATAGTGCGTTAAAGTCACTGACATCACCTACACAATCATTTTTCGGGTGTGTTACAGTTGGGCTAATAGTTCCTTCTTGGGAATTGTAAGCAAGGCGTACTGATGTACTAACTCGGCCCCAGCTCTTGTAGCGCTCCATTTAGGATGGTTGTAAATGTTTTCTCAAACTGAGTGAAAAACAGCAAGTGATGAATGGGTAGTAAGACACAACAAAATGCTAAGCTAATCTAAACTAGCATAACCTAACCTACTCTAGTCTAACATAGCCTAAACAAGCCTAAACTAATATAAGGCCAAAATATTGGTTTGGTCGAATTCATATTTACCTGCAGGTCTATTATCTGTTAGAGTCCTGGTCAGCGATCGTGGCCCAACTAAGCTATGATGGTAATCCTCCTGGTCAGCGATCGTGGCCCAACTAAGCTATGACAATAATCCTCCTAGTCAGCGATCGTGGCCCAAATAAGCTATGACGGTAATCCTCCTGGTCAGCGATCGTGGCCCAACTAAGCTATGACGGTAATCCTCCTGGTCAGCGATCGTGGCCCAACTAAGCTATGAACGTTTGGGAGAAGGGGTCCCGTGATCTAACTGCCTCTTTCACGCAAACAATTCATTACATACAACATTCCGCGAGCATTCATTGATGACTTATGAATAACCGATTGCAGGGTTGTCACTACACATGGAAACCTGGGAGGACCAGGAACACGTTGGAATTTTTTTTACATGACAAAACGGGGAAAACATAATTAATTTCACAAAAAAACCTCTTAAAATTAAATTAAAATATTTGTGGATTAGGACATTCAAGGCGGGGTGGAAAGTAATTCGAGTTAAGGTCCGTGTTTTAACGGGTTTCATAATGTTTCTAGGCCAAAATAAATAAAATGTAGCTTAAGAAAGAAAATTTACTTTAATTTTCCACACAAAATAATCTCAACAATTCTTGAATATCAGTCAGGAATTTAGTATACATTAATTTTTAAAATAAATTACATTTTGTAATTATTGCACAGTCAAATTTTCACAGGAAGAACAGTTTAAAAAAATACAAACTTTTTTGTGGTCAATATTGATAGCATTTTATTATATTATTATTGTTATTTTATAGGTATTGATAATATCTATCAAAAGTGATATATGCAGATCACATGACTCGATGAATAAACATGTGAAAGTAGATTTAGTAACTTTTCTAGCTGTCTTCATATGAAAATCGGACTATAGCTAGGGGTTAGGCCTATCTCCTGCGACCGCGGTTTCGGGGTTCATGTGAAGTCTGTTCCTTGTTGTCCTTGGGGTGAGAAAATGTCGTTTACGGCAGTAATTTCTTCAGAAAATACAGAAAATATTATTTTCTTCCCCACATAGAAATTGTTTTTAACATTAGTTTAGGACATCTTGAGTGCCCCATTTGATCCAAATTGGACTCAGATAGGTACGTTGCGTCCACCTTCTTGGATTCACATTCTTGGCATGCACCATAACGTCTATGCCCAAATTTTAGACGGATAGGCACCGCATGGATTTGATATAATTATATTTTATTTATTTTGATGGAGCCAAATATGTTCAAATAATCCGGAAAATACTATTATTATTACTATTAGCACAGCGTCTTACTACCCGTTCACTAATGTGTAATGTTAGGGTGATTGTGAGATGAAATGGAGGACCTGCAGTTTAACGTGGGATCCGAACCACGGCGGAGGCCTGGCACTCCACACATTCACAAGTTGTGATTAATACACGTTTTGTCAGGAGTGAAGGAATGGTTTGGCAATCAGATAAATCTGTGCCGGGATCGAGGATTAAACCCCGGACCCTCAGCACAGAAGTCTGACACCTTACCCTTACACCGCCAGGTCGCCTGACACAGTACTTATATACTTATGTGAATCTAAACCACTTCGGTGGCCGCGTGGTCTAACGCAGTAGACTAGACTGCCTGTGACTGAGAGATCAAGACTAGAACCTCAGTCGGATGTACTGAAGGTTTTTTACCAAATGATTTTCCACTCTCCCTCCACGCAAATGTGGGTACACTTCCTATAAATATAACCTCCATAATCCCTAAAACCATCAGCGTGATTAGCACATAAGTGAATAACCCGAATGGGTAATAAGACGTATTCTAAAAGAAACTTAAACATACAACAGACACACTAACCAGTCCCCGACCGTTAATTTATCACTGTGAAAGGGGAAACCCTAATTTCACCAATGATAGATTTTTTGGCCAGGCTGGGAATCAAACCTAGGACCCTTAGATCAGTAGACATACACTTTACCGACTGAGCTGTATGTAGCTATTTATTTATTTAGCACCACGTCTTACTACCCGTTCGGGCTACACGCTCTTATTTGTTATTCTGTCATTTGTTCATCCGTTATTTAATTGTATTATATATATAAAGTTATGTATATAGTTGAGTATCTCTTTGAGGAAACGTTGACGAGCTATATATACTGTATATATATATATATATATATATAACTATATACATACACGAACTATATATACTGTATATATATAGTTATATATATAACTATATATATACAGTATAAATATATAGTTATATATATAACTATATATATACAGTATAAATAGTTCGTCAACGTTTCCTCAAAGAGATACTCACGAAAATAGGCATCGTGTATGCATAGTATTAATAATAAATAGTATCTCTATATATTTTTCCCCTCTCTTATCCCCCCTACTCCCTTCACACATACTGTTTGGTCACATTCCTTTCAGGTCGCAAAATAATTCAAACAAAATACATCTGTGCAACTACATATCAAACGTGGTTTCATCAAACCATAATTCATGACGTGCAATTTCCATTTAAATTATTGATTGATCAATAAAATCACACGCTGTATCAATCCTGATTTTAAATGCAACTATTTTCTAAAGGAAATAATTGACGTATTCTCTACCTAAACGTGAAGTCGACAAACAACTCTTAGCTGGTTAAACTATTTGGCACACCAGTATAATTATTTGCAAGTAGTATATTACGAGTTTAAATATCGATTATAGTTAACAACTGTCTCGAAACAATAATTAGCCTAGATATCCCATTGTGTTTAGTTGTTGCATGTAATGTTTTAAGGGTAGCTGAAACTATTGTAATTAGTATTTGGCGTAATTTGCTATACCTGATTTTAGATTTATCGGAAAGTATTATTTCAGATCAAAATATCTCAAGAATTTTTTCCCGTCAAAAATACTCTCGCTTCTGTAACCGAAGTTACAGTCCACTTTTCATAGGAAGAATCTTATTTGGCAGATAGAAAATACTCTAGATATATTTTCACGTGTTCATAAGCCAAGCTATGTTATCTGCTGCTGTCACATTTGATAGATATTATCAATCATTATAAAATAATAAAAATGATATAGTAAAATGTTACCAAATTTGACCGTAAAAAAATTGTGTATTGTCTAATAGGCTCTTTCTACGAAAATTGAACTGTAGGTTTCCTTCTGTAATTTTTCAGAATTTAAAAGATGAATTGGAAAAGAAGGGAATAAAAAGTATAAAATGGCAGGATACACCTAGAAATAATCTGATAAAGACAAACATAAGATATAACGGAAATTTGTGAATATATTTTAAAATATTATATTTGCTATAATTATGTTACCTCAAAGAGTAAAAAAGATATTTTCCTCAAAGAGCTGTTCATAATGTTTTCATGTTCTTTTCATTAGGCCTACATTTCCAAATATTTGTATTAATTAACTATCAAAAAATGAGTATTTTAAACAACACATTTTTTAAGAGACATAATTTTTTGAACCATGAATGAAGAGCCATCCTAATTTAAAAATATCTTACAGTCACATGATCCACTCAAGATTGATATTTGGCTAAAGTATTGCGTCTCGATAATATTGAATGGGATTTAATTGTGTTAATCGTTATATCGATAACCAGCCAAATGGTAAAGTGGCCAGTGCATCTAGTTACGAGCATAAGGGTCCCGGGTTCGATTCCCGACTGTCATCTTGGGTATTTTCCCGAAAGGGGAATTGCCCCAACGGTCACCAGGGTTTTGTTAACTAGGCTTAAGTTAGGTTTAAGTGTTTCCACTGGTTCCACACCTTCATATTCACTAGCATTCTCAGACTCACTATCAGCCTCATACTCACTATCACCCTCATACTCATTATTACCATCATATTCACTATCACCCTCAACATCTCATCTCATCGGGACATGGAAAGAGTCACCATGGAAATGATGTATGATTAGTATATTCAGACGTCCCTTGGGCAACAGTACATTAGTACTAGCTAATCTTTCCACAAACTATGATACGGGTAATATCGACCAGACGTGCATTATTATTACTTATTCGAGAGAAAAAAGACGTTTATTCAAGATGGTTCACGCTCAGATTCCAAGCGGGGGTCTTGGAGTAAAGAGATAATAGTCTGGATACGAATGGCTGGTATAATATAGGCCTATTCAGGAGGGCCCAAGCATTTTAAGCTCTCGAAATACAGACAGTGCAAGCAAACAAATATTATTTTCATCCGGCTTGTCTTGAAATGAGTGTCAAGAAGTGAATGAGTCGCAACTAGCTGATAAACATCGTATCATTATTTTAATAAACAAACAATGGATTAGCTCAATCAAACTGTCTCCTTCCTGAGGGGACCTGGGTAGGTACCATGGGGCATTGTTTTATGTGTGAAGATGTTCCACTCTTCCGGTGTTGGCAACTAAACCACTCACTCAAAGATCAGGTGGGAGGGGAGCTACTACGAGCTCAGGTAGGAGGGGAGCTTCTATGAGCTCAGGTAGGAGGGGAGCTACTACTAGCTCAGGTGGGTGTTTAGCTACTACAAGCACAGGTGGGTGGTGAGCTACTACGAACTCAGGTGGGTGATTAGCTACTACAAGCCCAGGTGGGTGGTGAGCTACTACGAGAACAAGTGGGTGGTGAGCTACTACGAACTCAGGTAGGAGGGGAGATACTATGAGAACAAGTGAGTGTGGAGATACTACGAGCTCAGGTAGAAGGGGAGCTACTACAAGCACATGTAGTAGGGGAGCTACTACGAGCTCAGGTAGGAGGGGAGCTACTACAAGCACAGGTAGGAGGGGAGCTACTACGAGCTCAGGTAGGAGGGGAGCTTCTACGAGCCCATATAGGAGGGGAGATACTACTAGCTCAGGTGGGTGTTTAGCTACTACAAGCACAGGTGGGTGGTGAGCTACTACGAGCACCGGTGGGTGGTGAGCTACTACGAACTCAGGTGGGTGGTTAGCTACTACGAGCCCCGGTGGGTGGTGAGCTACTACGAGAACAAGTGGGTGGTGAGCTACTACGAACTCAGGTAGGAGGGGAGCTACTATTAGAATAGGTGGGTGTGGAGCTACTACGAGCTCAGATAGAAGGGGAGCTACTACAAGCACAGGTAGGAGGGGAGCTACTACGAGCTCAGGTAGGAGGGGAGCTTCTACGAAGACAGGTGGGTGTGGAGCTACTACGAGCTCAGGTGGGTATTTAGCTACTACAAGCACAGGTGGGTGGTGAGCTACTACCAGCACAGATGGGTGGTGAGCTACTACCAGCACAGATGGGTGGTGAGCTACTACGAGCTCAGGTAGGAGGGGAGCTTCTACGAGAACAGGTAGGTGTGGAGCTACTACAAGCACAGGTAGGGGGGGAGCTACTACGAGCTCAGGTGGGAGGGGAGCTTCTACGAGAACAGGTGGGTGTGGAGCTACTACAAGCTCAGGTGGGTAGTTAGCTACTACAAACACAGGCGGGTGGTGAGCTACTACGAGCTCAGGTAGGAGGGGAGCTTCTACGAGAACAGGTGGGTGTGGAGCTACTACGAGCTCAGGTAGAAGGGGAGCTACTACAAGCACAGGTAGGAGGGGAGCTACTACGAGCTCAGGTAGGAGAGGAGCTTCTACGAGAACAGGTGGGTGGTGAGCTATTACGAGCACAGATGGCTGGTGAGCTACTACGAACACAAGTGGGCTGAAAGTCACTAACAGCTAATTAAGGTAGGAATACAAGTAACTTTTTCTTTTTGCTTCGTCCCCGCTTTGATCATTGATGAGCATTTGTAATGGAATCAGTTCCCTAGCCCTGTATTCAGTGCCCTTAGCGGTGACTAAGCTCTCCAAATCACTAATCAATTGTTTGCTGATGATGGGAAGGTCAGGGTTTTAATCCTAGCTTTTTGAATAGCATGAAGATGGTCTTCTTACGCAATATTTACCCCTCCTACTTCCTCCACACTCTGCCTCTTGGGGCGGGCAGTCGTGTGGATTGCCGTCATTCTAGAAAGTGCATGAGCTAACCTGAATGAAGGTTTGAACCCTGGATTTCCTGATTAAGGATCCTCTCTGAAGGAGTGGAGGAGTGGAGGATTGGAAGAGTGGAAGGTGAGAGAGGACCTGCAGTTGACTCTTGTTACCAAACCCCCCAGTCTTACTGTGTGGAGGTCAACTTTCCATGTGAGCTCATCGTGCTAGGAGGGGTCGACAGTAACTGCACCGGCACGGAAGATCGTGACCTCCCGGGACAGTTGACAGACAATGAGCGCCTCTCGAGGTGTCACAACCGTCGTGACACGACCTCCGGCCACACATGGGGCGAATTATGGTCGCGGTCTATGGAAATAGGTTCATGGTCACCACTGGTGCTGTTTTTATATATAAAAAAAATATGTTTTCTAATTTTGTCTGTCCCCAATTCTCACGAGCTGTTCGGGTTGTATATAAATTAAATAATTTCGTTAATATGCTAAAGGCAAGAAAGGTAGAGTTTTAGAAGTGCACCCGATTGGGATTTGACCCCAACCTCCACGTCATCCACAGTTTAGTATTTTGCGAGTGACGCCTTATACCATTTGAACACCAAAGCTTTTTTCTTACTTTTTCCATTTAGAGCATGTGTGACGATTGATCAAATAGAATAAAATTCTCAATTTTAAAGATAAACTGCCGATGACGGAGATATCGATGTTATTTATTTATTTATTTAGCACCGCGTCTTACTACCCGTTCGGGTTATACGCTTAAGTACTAATTACACTAATGGATTAGGAATTGGGAAGGCTGAATTTAGAGGAAGTTAACCCACTTTTGCGTGGAGGGAGAGTGGAAAACCACTTAGGAAAAATCAGCCCCAGTTCGCCCGACCGAGATTTGAACCTCGATCTCTCCGTCCTCGGTGGTCTAGCTTAACATGACTGGCGCGTTAGCCAACTACGCCACCGAGGCGGGTGATATCGATGTTTGAATCTCGGTCGGGTGTATTGAAGTTTTTTCCCCAACAAGTTTCCACTCTCCCTCTACGCAATTACGGGTACATTTACCTTAAATATGTAACCTAGCGTAATTAGTGCATAAGCGTATAATCCGAACTGGTAGTAAGACGCAGAGCTAAAATAAATAAATAATTAAAGACATAATTTGGCTTTTTTAACGTGAGCTTTCCGAGCTTACTAACTGTATGAACACACTACCTCCATACTAACTTGATTCTAGAAAGAACACAACACCCAGTCTCCAAGTCGTTAAATTAATCACTGTGAATTGAGAAGCTTCAATTTCATCAACGATATAGTTTCTCTCAATGCCAGGAATCGATCTCGGGAGACCTATTTAAAAAGATAAGACATGATATAGACAGATCTAAGATGTCAGACACACTTTACAAGCATTTTGTCATTTCCTCACAACCGCTTTCTTCACAAGCTATACGCAGAAGGCAGTATAATCGTGACACGTCTGTAAATATGTAACCTTTACAACACGCCAGAAAAAGTACAACTAGCTGAACCATTTTTAAATTTATCTTCACCTGAAAACCACTAATGAATATCTTGGTTCAGTATGATTCTGCTGGGAAGAAACTTTTTAGAAAAGTACAATTTTTTTTGAGGTCTACATTGATTTTTCCTTTTCAACACTTAAATAAAATAAACTAGTAAAATATCATCATCATCATCATCATCATCATCATAATCATCATCATCATCATCATCATCATTATTAGGTAATCAATCTTGCGATTAGTTTGCTACAGCTCTCTACTTTTGTCTATTCTGTGCCAAATTGTTTTACATATTTTGTACCTTCTTCTGCCAACATCGTTCGCTATCTAATTCATGTACTTCAATCTAGGTCTCTATCTTTTGAACCTCTCCCGTCCATATCTCCTTTAATTATCTTAATCAAACCATCATGTCTCAGTTAATGTCCCATTAAGGTCATCTCTTCTTTGCTACGTACCTTTCCAAAAATTTCCTTTTTTCATTTGCTTTTCTTAACACTTCCGTATTTAATACCATCTCCATTCATGACATTTTCAACATTCTTCTTTAACACCACGTTTCAAATGCTTTTAAACTTTTTTCTAGCAGTTGCGCTAAAATTACATGTTTCACAACTGTAAAACGCAACGCTCCAAAAATATTAATTTACGAATCTTTTACTTATTTCCAAATCTATATAATTTTAGTTAAATAAATAATATCATTTTTGACCACAAAAAAAGGCCTTCCTATAAAAATTGGATTGTACTTGTTCTCCAAACGGTATTCTATTATACGTATAAAAAGTGCCCTTAAAATTCAAATTTGAATAAAAGTACAGAAATAATAGCATCAATATTAATAGAATACCCTCGCAAAACCCTCCTTTCAAAGTAAATTAATGTGTCGCCCCTAATTGCCCTATTTTCTCTAAATATTTTACAATTGAATTTGACAACAAACGAAAGTAAAACGTCGATATCGAACCGTTTATAAACTACAGTCAGAGCAACAAACGTGTTGTTTACTTACGGACGTAGTAGAAATACACAAACAAAAAAAAGGGTAGAGTGAAGGATCTTCTGTGTCTGCTTTCGAGTCATTAACTTGTGAGGCGAACATATCTCTTATAACCAGGTTTCCGTGTCACAGCGTCGTTGTTAACACACCTCTACATCTTACAACATTTTCATCTTCATTTTGTTTATCATCGCCTTTAGAAAAGATGGGGGAGGTGGGGTAGCGAAAGGATTTTACCAAACAAAACAGACAGACATATATTTCCCTTTATTTTTACTAACGGTGGAGTCCATCTCGTAACTCCTCTCACGACCTTCTGGAGTTGAAACTTGAAGGTCGCTAGAGAAGATGGACATCGACAGATCACGACGACGTTTGGGTGTGTTTGATCATGTGATCGTCAGTGTGAACGGGGCATTATGGGAAGGCGGTGTTCTGGGAGAGGGGCGCATAACAGTTCTCTTTACCTTGAAGAACTGGTCCCTCTTATCTCTTTCTCTGTCACGTGGTCTATTGTCATTATCGCGAGACGCGCGTACTGCCATCGTCGTGCAAAGCGCGTGTTGTCACTGTCGCGAGACGAACGTGTTTTCACTGTTACGTCACTCGCGTATTGTCACTATTGCGACACTAGCGTGCTGTCACTATCACGACACGAGCGTGTTGTCATTATTACGACACTCGTGTGTTGTCACTATCACGACACTCGCGTGTTGTCACTATCGTGTTGTCACTATCGCGAAACTAGCGTGTTGTCACTATCACGACACTATCGTTTTGTCACTATCGCGACACTAGCGTGTTGTCACTATCACGACACTCGCATGTTGTCACTATCGTGACACTAGCGTGTTGTCACCGTCATGCCCCACACGAGTGTTTGTGTGTCTGGACCAGCGGCATTGGGACGGAATAACATTGTTAAGGTGGGAGAGTGGGAAACGCGAGCTAAGGGCAGTATTGTTTTTGGAGTTATTTCTTTATAACAAAACACTTGTTTAAAAAAAAAAATTACGTGCTTCGGTAGCTGCATGGTCTAACATGCTACTCTCTTGTTAGACTAAACTGCTGATTAAGGTGAGATTGAGGTTCGAATCTCGGTCGGGTGTACTGAGGGTGGCTTTCCAAAATGGGTTTTCACTCCCCCTCCACGCAAATTCGGGTACGTTTCCTTTAAATATAACTTTCCAAATCCCTAAAGCCATTAGCTTAGTTAGAACATAAGTGTACAACCCTAACGGGTAGTAAGACGCGGCGCCAAAAAATAATATTACTCAGTAGATAGACCTAAGTTCAGTTTAATTCTCTACACATCTGCGGCAAAACAAAGCACATAACAAGGCGTGTACAGTTGTTACAACCCAATTTACCTGGGGATGAGCCTTTTAGAAAATACTAACATACTTTTTTTTTGTGCCTTAAGTTTTTTAAGCACCGCATCCTACTAACCATTCAGATTATATGTTATTATTATTATTATTATTATTATTATTATTATTATTATTATTATTATCACCACGTATTACTACTACCCGTTCAGGTTATACGCACTTACGCTAATGTGTAATGGTAGGGTGAGTGTAAGATAAAATGGAGGACCTACAGTTTAACGTGGGATCCGAACCACGGTGGAGGCCTGGTATTCCACACATTCACAAGCTGTGTTTAATACACGTCTTGTCAGAGGTGAAGGAAGGGTTTGGCAATCAGATAAATCTGTGCCAGGACCGATGATTGAACCCTGGACCCCAGCACAGAGGTCTGACACCTTCCCCCTAGACCTCCAGGTCACCGATTCACATTATATGTATATGTACTAATTACATTAATGCGTTAAGAATTAGGAAGGTTGAATTTAGAAGAAGTGTACTGAATTGGCGTGAAGGGAGTGTGGAAAACCATTGGGGAAAAACCACCCTCAGTATACCCAGCCAGGGTTGAACCCCGCTCTCCTGGTCATCGGCAGTCTCGTCTATCGCGAGAGTTAAGGCCGATTCACACAGAAAGCTAAGCTAAGCTATGCCTTGCTATGTTTTTTTCCGATTGCTGGCCGGGCAATTCTTCCATCTCCCATCTTGAGCCATCTTACGTTGCGCATGCGCATAACGCAACTTGCGCTCCGTGTTGAACAAACGCGGTGCTGGTTTGGTGAAAATAACTAAAGAAGTTTTGAAGTTTGGTCTTCAGTTTGCTTCACCTGTATTTAAGTAATATTCTATTTAGGTTTTATATTTGATAAATATTTTTATATTAAAATGAAAGCGTTAGTTGAACAAGTCAAAACTCCACCTCCTAAATATTCTTCATCTTCCAAAACAACTGCTAACAGCAGCATCTTTTCCTCAGTACTATCACCTGAATTCAAACAAGACATTTTGGAGAACGCCATCATAACTTAACTTCACTGGAGTAGAACAGAAAGAAACAACACTGAATTCTGGAAGGATCATTGCTTATCTTAGCAATGAGTGTGAAACCAAACTGACAACATCTTAGCACAGCACAGCCTAGCTTAGCTTAGCTTAGCTTAGCTTAGCTATGAGTGTGAAACCAAACTGACAACATCTTAGCACAGCACAGCCTAGCTTAGCTTAGCTTAGCTTAGCT
>CABFWB010000647.1:14481-50157 GCA_902151455.1 Timema bartmani | reverse complement strand
AGCGATCCACCGTGACAGAAGAACAAGTAGCGATCCACCGTGACAGAAGAACAAGTAGCGATCCACCGTGACAGAAGAACAAGTAGTGAGCTGCCGTGACAGAAGAACAAGTAGCGAGCCACCGTGACAGAAGAACAAGTAGCGATCCACCACGGCAGAAGAACAAGTAGCGATCCACCGTGACAGAAGAACAAGTAGCGAGCCACTGTGACAGAAGAACAAGTATCGAACCACCACGGCAGAAAAACAAGTATTGAGCCTACGTGACAGAAGAACTAGTAGCGAGCTGCCGTCACAGAAGAAGAAGTAGCGAGCGGGTTAACCAAAGGGAGAATTGTCGCAGGATCTTCACCTTCTTTGATTAAACCGGACATCCCTCACTCAGTTGGGGGAGGGATAAGATTAGCTTTATTACACCCTCCACTCCCCAGCTCCACGTCTTATCAGCCTTTCAGGTTTGATAAAGATTCATAAATCAAGCTTATGGAGTAGAAATTGGTCTTAGATTAAAATAATGTACCCAAATTTACGTGGTGAGAGAGAGAGTGCGAAAACATTCACTTAAAACCACGCTCAGTATATTCAACCGAGATTCAAACTCCGATCTCTCCGTCACCGGAAATCCAGTACAACACGAGACTGACGCGTTAGACCACGCGACCAAATATGTAGGTGGATTAAAGAACTACTTTCACGTATTTATACGACAATATCTTTGTTCCACAGCTGTCCTTCAGTAGTTGAGTGGTCGAAAAGCGTCAAAAGGCTCACTATCGTAATAGACTGGACGGCTGATGACAGGTAGATCGGGGTTCGAATCCCGGTTGGGTGTACTTAGGGTGGTTTTCCTTCAATAGTTTTCCACTCTCCCACCATGCAAATGCACGTGTGGCTCATCTAAAACGAACTTATTAATCCTTACCCTTTAAAGTAAACTCATAATGGCAACATTGTTGAATGTAATAGTTAAAACAAAAATAGTTTATCGCTATACAGTTAGTTTTTACATAATTTAAAAAAAGAGTTCTTCTTATGGTGAACTGACTATACAAAGCTCCCCATGCTACCTTCCCGAGCGGGATATCAACATTTTATCACAACAATGGGGTATGAACGAGGAAGTTATCATTTCAAGGAATTGTAGCTACATTTACATGGAGGGAGAGTGATAAATTATATTGAGAGAACAAAACCACCTAGCTGAGATTCGAGCCTCAAACTACCCTTCAGTCCGAAACCTTAGCTCAGCCGGTAGCGTGTCTGCTTACTGCACTAAGGATCCCGGGTTCAATTCATGGCATGGCTGAAAAATATATCATTGGTGAAATGAGAGTTTCCGCTTTTACAGTGATGAATTAACGGATGGTGGGCTGAAGGTTGTGTCTGTTCTAGATTTAAGCCTGTTTATAAATCCTGTTGTTCCCTATGGGTGTGAAACGTGGTCTCTTACCTTTCATGGCGAAAACAAATCTAGGATGTTCGAAAACAAGGGGCTTATGAAGATTTTTGGTCCAAAAAGGAATGAGGATATTGAGGAGAGGAGGAGGTTACGTAATAATTAGCGACATACTCTGTACTCATCACAATATTAGCACCGCGTCTTACTACCCGTTCGGGTTATACGCACTTACGCTATTGTGTAATGGTAGGGTGATTGTGAGATGAAATGGAGGAACTAAAGCTCAAAGTGGGATCCGAACCACGGCGGAGGCTTCGCATTCCACACATTCACAAGCTGTGATTAATACACGTCTTGTCGGAGGTGAAGGAAGGGTTTGGCAATCAGATAAATCTGTGCCGGGACCGAGGATTGAACCCCGGACCCTCAGCACAGAAGTCTGACACCTTACCCCTAGACCACCAGATCACTCATAAGATATTGGTAGGATAATCAAATATAGCAGATTACAGTGGGCAAGACGTGCAGTGCAAGTGGGAGATTCTAGAACCTTGTTCAGGGTACTGACTGACAAACCCAATGGGACGATCCCATTGGGAAGACCTAAACACAGATGGGAGGATAACATTAGAATGGACCTGAAAGAGATAGAATGTAATGAGGAGGACTGGATAGAACTAGCTCAAGATAGGGATAAGGTAAGTAGTCTAGCGGGACGTATGGTTCCAGCCCTCAGGCGTTGTTATTGAAACTTGTGACGTTTTGTTGTTGTCTTGAAAATAAGAGTGTAATGAGTAAGACTGGATAAAACTATCTCATGATAGGGATAAGGTGTAATGAATTAGACTGGATATAACTAGCTAATGATAGGGATAGGGTATAATGTGGTATATAAATGTGGCAATGCATTTTGAGTTTTAAAACTATATTGTAAGTAATTGTAGGTCCTGTGATAAATAATTTTTTTTAAAAAAACTACCCGTCGTCGCTAAACAAAACCAGGCGAGCTTAACGTTTGGGTTGAAAGAGAACTTGAGCTAAGGTAATCATTTTTGTTGTTTTTAACACAAAAATAGTTTTTGTGCAAAGTAAATAAAATATTGCTCCAGTATTCCCTTTGGTTTAATTTTCTACACAGTTTAATCTCAACCCTTCTTGAATATTTCTCATGTACATTGCAGAATTTTAGCAGGAATTTTTATTCTCGTTTGAAAAGTATCTCATCTAATTTTTGTTTTGAAAGAAATTCAAGAATAGCTATTGATATCACAATTTTTAGAAAATTAAATTAAATATATTTACTGAAGCAAAGTTTGATTTATTTTGGAAAACAACGTCAATTGTTTAGAAAAAAATCCTGAAAAAATACAAATATTAGCTCGCGTTCCTTTCCACCTCACCTCTTAATCCGCGAGGCCACCGATGCTTGTCTTAATGGGGTGAAATATATTGAAAATTTTTACCTGGACAAGGGAATAAAATTGTGTCGGGTTGCTTTCTTCCATCTTAATTCGCTTGTAATGTATAATTTACACTAGACTCGCGATTATCCGGACTAAAATGACGGAGTTCTAGGCCGGTTAGCGGAAAAGCTGGATAAAATGGAATTTGAGCATAAATAATTTTCATTATATGTTTGCCTCACGTAGCTACGCCTCACGCACACCTCCATTGACACAGCTTCTGTTTCCAGCCAAATCAAAACACTACTGTTATCTACACCAACCGAGATCACATCTCCCTTGACACAGCTTCTGTTTCCAGCTAAATCAAAACACTGCTATCTACATCTCTCTTGACATAGTTTCTGTTTCCAGCCAAACCAAAGCATTGCTATCTACATCTCTCTTAACACAGCTTCTGTTTCCAGCCAAACCAAAACATTGCTATCTACATCTCTCTTGACACAACTTCTGTTTCCAGCCAAATCAAAACACTGCTATCTACATCTCTCTTGACACAGCTTCTGTTTCCAGCCAAACCAAAGCATTGCTATCTACATCTCTCTTGACACAGCTTCTGTTTCCAGCCAAACCAAAACATTGCTATCTACATCTCTCTTGACACAACTTCTGTTTCCAGCCAAACCAAAACATTGCTATCTACATCTCTCTTGACTCAGCTTCTGTTTCCAGCCAAATCCAAACAGTGCTGCTATCTATACCGACCAATAGTACTGTATTATACGCCAACCGCATGCATAGCAGTTATATAATGTAAAAGTTTTAAGGCGTTTGAGATGGATTTGTTTATTAATAAGGCCTACTTGAGTTATGACGATGCCGATTATCAATCCTATCATCGGCCGACTTTGGAACAATCGGCGTTTGAATCGCCAATAATTGATGCCTATTATTCTAAATGTGTGGATATATTTGAAATTATTAGGTCACAAACATAAAATAACGATTTGGAAGAAAAAAAAGTCTAATCCACTCTATCGATTGTAAACACAACTTTTATTTTGCGTTTTCAATAAAACTTATAACAAATGGTGAGCAAATACTGTACCTTATATTGCCCACTGGGTCATTGGCATCAGACTCTCTTCAGAACAGCTGGATTGGTCAGTTATACAAAAAGAAGCTCACTCCACACAAACAAGATCAATATGTTGGTATTTTTAAATAACAATTTAAAGCCCACCCAACAGTGAATGTACCGCATGTAAAGTTAATTTGGATGTAACAATAACATTTGTCAAGATATTTTTTCTATACACTCTAGCCGGTTTTCATTTAGACAAATAATTACAGAAAGCCAATAAAAATGTAACCATAGAATGAAAAGCCAAATTTTAACCAACACATGTTCAAGTCTCTCATCTAAACACAAAATATGTGTATTCTGTTTGTGTACAGAACTTTGTGTTCTCATATTAATTTTATTGGAAATGATATCTAAATTTGTTATTTATGATTATGATTCTTTTAAATGACAGAGCCAGTTGTCCCAACCATAAAATATATTTTAAACAACACTAGAGCTTTTTATTTAGACTTGATTAAAACAAACTTCTAATGGGCAATATAAAATTGAAAACCAAACAAATAATCGGCATTGGGGATTGGCCTGATCAGCAACAAATGATCGGCATCGGCCTAGTCGGCAAAATACCTGATTGACTCAGCTATATCAATTACTAGTGGATATGTACTTGTTTGTTTTAAAACGCACTTTTTAACACCAAGAGCCAGGCTGGATAATACGGAGGGCTGGATAATTAAAGGCCGGATAATCGCGACTCTAATGACTTTGTTTTATTGGCAGCCGGTGGCTGTGATATCAATGATAGCTCTTAGTAGCCGATGCTATCCACACGTCCCTCACAGACTCTGCCTTAAAATATGAGTGAAGAAAGTCAACGAGCACGGGATGATCCGTGGAGAGATCAATGGTAGAGCGTTGGCGCGCTAAGCCAGAGGTCCTGGGTTCTATCCCCGTGTTCAGGTGTCATTTTTTTATTTATTCAGATATGATTAATTTACGGCTGATCTCCGTAATTATTGTAATCATTCATCCCCCAAGTTTCGCCTTTCATACATACTTAATTGTATAGCGTTGTTTTCTTTAATATTTAATGGGTTGGTCCGAAACCATATCAAAGTTGGTAGCTTCTCTGTCTACTGAGCTAAGGGTCCCGGGTTCAATTCCAGCCATGGCCGAAAAAATGCATCATTGATGAAATGAGGGTTTCACCTTTCACATTGTTCAGTTAACAACCGGGGGGCTGGATGTTGTGTCTGTTCTAGATTTAAGTTAGTTTATAAGTCGTGTGATGATGTTATCATTTGGGTAGCAAAGTGAACGTTAAATACCCGAAATAAATTTAAAAACCCGCTTCAGTGGCCTCGTGGTCTAACGCGCTACTCTCGCAGTAGACTAGACTGCCGATGACGGGGAGATAGAGGTTCGAATATTGGTTGGGTGTACAGAGGGTTGTTTTTTACAAAATGGTTTTTTATTCTCTTTCCACGCTAATATGGGTACACTTCCTCTAAATATAACCTTCCTAGTACCTAAAACCAATAGCCTAATTGGTACATAAGCATATAACCCGAACGGATAGTATGACGTGGTGCTAAAAAAAAATGTGCAGGATAAGAAGGGGGTAGGGGAAGAATAAGTGGCTATCACTTTTGATCAGTAGACATTTTTCAACTTAATTTTCATCGACGAAAGGAAGAGTGAGCCCCTGAGGGTTTTAAGGGGGGAGGGAAGATGATGCAGTTGGTTTTACCCTCGTTACGAGCGCTAGTATCGCCTGTCCTACATCTTCATAATATACCTGTATTGGAAGGGAAAAGTAGCGGACAAACTTGTCCTGTGAGTGTGGGAGCCTACNGGGGACACACACATCTGAAAGGAGATCCTCAACGTCGTCTTTGGTAACCGCCGGAAGGTTCATCAGCTCTCACCCCGCTGAAGAAGTGTTCAGTTGGATTCCACACGCCGTCTCTTGCGGTACTTTAGAAGAGCGTCTGTTGTGGGATATTATATTTAAAAAAAATAGTCGAGTTGGTTTTCGTCCATCGGTTGATTTATTTTTGTTTTAGTAAATTTCTGGACTGTTTTTATTTTCTCTTTAATTCTATTTTTTTTCATATATAAATGGTGCTACATTGAAGACAACTCAAAAACAGTTTCCTGGGATTAAGAACATCCGTGTGTAATTTTTTCTTTGGATAATAAACAGGTAAGATCACATTAAAACAAAAATGGCACCCATACTATTAGATAAAAATTAATTCAAGTTCATTTTTTTTTTCAAACAAGATAGGAAAATTTAATGTATTAAAATTGTGGGTGTAATTATTATATTTTAGGCCTAATAAAAATACATTACGAGTGTATACGATAAGCCTCACCTGTGGTCTAGAGGTTTCAAGGTACTTATCTCTTAAGTGCTGATTGGTACCGTGGTTCAAATCCCGACTAAGCTTAAATTTATTCCCCGCTTGATGTGAAAACTGTTGAGGCAAGAGGGATTAGAGGCTCATTGTAAATGTGGTCTTAGGCCCCAATAAATACAGGTTTCCTGTAAAACCAAAAGTAGGCCTAATAATAAAACATAACATGCCACGAATTTTTAAAATTATGATTTAATCACCGCGTCTTAATACCTTTACAGGTTATTCGCATATTGTAATTATTCTAATGGGGTAGGGAGGGATAAGGAAGGAAGCATTTTAGAGCTAATTACCCACATTTGCATAGAAGGAGGGTGGCAAAACATTTATGAAAAATCAACCTCAGTAGACCCGACCGGGATTCGAACCCAGATATTCCCATCTTCAACAGGCCAGTCTAACACGAGGATGATGCCTTAGACAATTTGGCCACTGAAGTGGGTGTCATATAATTATTAATATACCAACTGTTTCGTTTAATTGTACCAGTTAGATATCTGCCCATCTGTTAATTTAATCTGCTGAAACGTTAAGGTAATCTATTACCTTTATGAAATATTAAATTGACTTAAGTAGGGATGATTTAATACCATATTTGAAAAGATAATAGGAATAAGAATATAACTACGGACCGTTTCCATTAAAGCCAGTATCTCTGGCCTAGTAACGCCGCAAATAACGATGGAAATTAATATATTAATTAGAATATTTTACTATATTGTGAGCCAACTATCGTAGTTACCGAATTTGGAGATTTGACTGTCCTTGCCACCCAAATTATGTAGCTGATTATCATAAAATATCAAATAAATATCATGTTTGAAAGAAATACTACGTTTAGATAAAATTTGATTAAAACTCGTCGAAACTAATTTAGTGTTGACATTTTCCTTCAAATCTGAACACCCGGATATAAACTTCAGAAAATAGTTTATTTTTTACTTGTCCTCTTTGTATAATTTAGTGCATACAGTTGAGTTGGACAGACATTGATGAAAGCAGCTCAATACTCCCGGATAGGATACATTTTGAGCGTCAAATATTAAAATAATACGATATAATTTTTAATTATTACGTTTAACCCACTTCTGTGGCCACATGGTCTAAGACGTAACTTTTGCAATAGATTGGACTGCCTATAGTGAGGAGATCATGGTTTTAATCCCGGTAAGGTGTACTAAGGGCTGGTTTCCAATTTCCTCCCACGTGAATGCTGGTACAATATCTCCTAATTCAACCTTCCCATTCCTAGCACATTAGTGTCATTTGTACGTATGCATACAACCCGGGCGGATAGTAAGATGCAATGCTAAAAAAAAAAGTAAATTATTATGTTTAAAAACCATCGCTATTAACAACTGATTAATTTAAGGAGTAGTGATGAGAAAGGATGTGAAAAAAGTGCACTTGACCAAGATTCAAACTTTGACCTTCAGGTCACCACTTATTCAGTCAATTTCAAGACTAATGCTTTAGAAACATTTAGTTTAGACTACTCTGGCATCGAAACAACGAGGAAGACAAAAAAAAACACAACATATGTCCCCCACGGGAGGGTACCTATGTCTGTATTAATTTTGTTTAAGGTGTGGATGTAGGGAACGCGAGAAAAGGTAAGTGTTTTTGCAGTTTGTATAGCAAAACTTTGCTGGCCAAAATACATCAAACATTGCTCCAGTAGAAACATGGTTTAATTTTCTTCACGTGGTGATATCAACATTTGTTGAATATCTGTCATGAGCTTAGTGGCATTATATGATAAACTTTTTAAATTAAGAGAAAGAGCTGTCATTAAATTCAAGGACACCCTTGACAGATATTCAACAAATGTTGATATCAACATGTGAAGAAAATTAAACTCTTTATTTGTACTGGAGCAATATTTTACTCATTTTGGCCCAAAAAAGGTTTTGTTATAAAGCTGCAAAAAACATTGGTCTTAACTCATGTTCTCTCCACTCACACCTTAAATCCCGTCAATTAGTTCCAAATTAATTATAAAAGAGAATTAAATATTCATCAAAATCCCGTAAATAATTTTTTCTATTTAATATAAACCTTATTAAAATGGAGATATAATTTAATAGCTATCCCAAATTATTTGATTGCCAAAATTACTCAAAATTGTATAAATCCATGTACAGGGTCTAGCTTTATTTTTGCACCACGTGTCACTGCCCATCAAGGATAGTCACATTTAAAAATGTATCCACATTTGCGTGGAGGGAGAGTGGACAGTCACGAAGGAAAGAACACCTCAGTACACTAGTCTGGGATTGACACCTTGACTTCCTTGTCACCGTAAAACCAGACTAAACGAGACTGACGCCTTTGTACGTGAGACTAGCGGCGTGGGCTATTTTTTTATTTTATTTTTGTCACCGCGTCTTATTATCCGTTTGGGTTACATAAATAATTACGACAGTTTGACAGGGATAGGGAAGGTTGAATTTAGAGGATATGTACCCGAATTTGCGAGATAGGAGAGTGTAAAATATTTAGGGAAAACCACCCCCAATACTCCTTATTTGGATTCTAACCCCTATATCCACGTCATAGTTAATCTATTCTATTGCCAAAGTGACGCCTTAGACCATGCGGCTACCGAAGCGGTTATTAAAGTACTATTATTATTATTATTATTATTAGCACCGCGTCTTACTACCCATTCGTGTTATACGCACTTACGCTAATGTGTAATGGTAGGGTGATTGTGAGATGAAATGAAGGAGCTACAGTTTAACGTGAGATCCGAACCACGGTGGAGGTCTGGCATTCCTCCCATTCACAAGTTGTGATTAATACACGTCTTGTCAGAGGTGAAGGAAGGGTTTGGCAATCAGATAAATCTGTGCCGGGACCGAGGATTGAACCCCGGACCCTCAGCACAGAAGTCTGACACCTTACCCCTAGACCACCAGGTCGCCAATAAAGTATTATTAATCTAAATGCTGAACAGAAGTGTGAACTGGGGGAGGGATGTTGTGTTTTATTTAAAAAAGTTAAACCTGAAGTATTGCTCATTGTGCTTATCTAAGGGAGTGTTCCCACAGGCGAGCAAGTCAGCCGGCGAAATGATACGTAAGTCTCCTTAGGATGACGTAACAGTCTGCACGGGTGTGAGTCTGAGGAAGACACCTTGGGAGAGTACAATGGTTTGATTCCCGATAGCATGATGACTGGAAGTTTCTCGAGCCTCTAGGTTGACAAGTTTGGATCCTAATGTGACTCTTGATATTATCTTTTAACATTAATGAAATTTAAGTACTTGCTTCGTCATCCAATAAAAAATAAAAATAAAAATTGTTCAAATCAAATTTTAAGGTAAATTATATACAATTTTTAAATGGAGTCCAATATGATAAATATAAGGTCTATAAACTATGTCCAACTAGGGACTAGTTTTTAAATATTAATATATTTGGCAAGTTTCCATGGTCAGATAAAAAAAATAGACCTTTAAAAAATAAATTGTCCAAATGATTATGACTTTTAGATTTCGAATTTCTAATCAAATTACTTCGACTCAGAATCTAGGATGTATTTTAATTTATAAATTTCGACTCAGATAAAAATATTTCAAAAAATTAAGATTCGGATTTTCAAATTGAACACTAATCCCCTAACAAGATTCAGATCCGGATTCTAAATTTCTAAGCTTCGCACGGGCTTAAACGTTTATTATATTTACATTAATTGAACGTTAGTTAAATTCGGCATTTTAGAAATTATTTTATTTATTAACTATAAAGTTCATTTAAAGAGCTATCATAAACTTCCAATAAGTCTTACTTATGGATTACAGTATAATTAATTTTTACATGACTAAATAAACGAACTAAGAATATAAATACAATTGTAATAGGTATTTGAAGGGTACAAGGGAAAAAAGAGTAAAGTCCAATTTTAACTCAAATTGAGTTAGTGCTGCCATCTGTCAGACAGTCATATTTAAAAGTTAAAAAACCATAATGCTTGACATAAGTGCAATAGAAATCCATCAGGATCAGGTGATTTGTGCATTTACTTTCGCTCAGCATCTTTCACACCTGCTAAGTGGTCTCGAATGGTTTAAGGCAGTTTTTCTCGAGGTTTTAGTAATGGAGGACCACTCGGGCACTGGGAGAAAGGGGGTGGGAGCTCAGGGGGGTTTGAGGTAAACAGTTATACAGTAAAAACATTATTTTAATAAATTCTGTTTTACGACTATAAATATAAGACCAACAATAATTTTATTAAATTAATGTTGAAAAAAATAATAATAAAATTGCATTGAACTATTAAATGATAATTTTTTATTATTTTAACATTCTAAGCCTCTTAATTTTTGAATAAATAATTGTTAATTTTTGTTGATTTTGTTTATTAGTACGTAGTCCCTACTTTCTCTTTATGTGACTTGTGTCCATCGATAAAAGTAATACAACATGGTATGTATATTTCATATTTAATCTTTTGCTTTTCAAAATTTTGTATTATACGTGAACAGAATTCTTTAATTTACTACTTACTACTACTACTACTACTACTACTACTACTACTACTACTACTACTACTACTACTACTACTACTACTACTATTATTGTTATTATTATTATTACTACATTTCCTGGGATAGGCCAGCATTGGCCACACTTTGAGAAACAATGGTATAAGACGTCACTATTACAATAGACTGAATTGCCGATGACCGGGGAAGATCGGGGCTTGAATCCCAGTTGGGTATACTGAAGGTGGCTATTTCTTAATTAGTTTTCCACTGTCTCTCTCGGTGAAAATGTGGGTACACTAACTATTAGACTCAACCTTTTTAATCCTTACTAAACTTGCGTGATTAGTGCATACGTGCATAGCCCAAACGTAAGACGCGGTCCTAAAAACACACACAAATTCTTTCACATTAAAAACATTCGTTAACCCCGTTCGTTAATGCCATAATTAAACTCGAACCAGACAGACGTCTTATGCATCCACACTGGTTTGTAATACTTATAATTAAAACTTGTGTTCAAAGAACAGAGTATAATGCACTTTCTGGTATTCCGCAGTTAAAAATGTCATTCCTATCATCTTCATAATACCTTGAAAACCACAAAAGTGAATTTAGACCGAGTGACAAGGAGAGTTGCATAATGGGACGGACTGTATTTATATATCTCTGTCTCACTTTGCGTGGACATTTTGTTTACTGTGACTTCACTGCAAAGGATAATATAATGTTTGGCTCGCGCGACCGAATTACGTGGGCAATTTCTTTCGTCGCGTGCTAGTCCTAAACGGTTGTCACTAGTCTTAAGTTACGTTATTTCAAATAGGGAAGCGAACCCCAGCTCCCTAAAGCAATTTACACAGAAATAAATGATGCCATCTTTTTTTTAGGAGTGAGCTATTTAATTTTTAATTCAAAGAAAAAAAAAATAATGGAAAACTAAGACAAGATAAATGAATGATTTCACCACGAACGACATTTATACATATCGAATTATTATTATTTTAATGCCAGGTCATCAGTTCGCCCCCCATTAGAAACAACTATATAATAGCCAATACCTTACCCGCTTCGGTGGCCGCATGGTCTAAGACTTCACTCTCGCAATAGATTAAACTGCTGATAGCGGGGAAAATGGGGCTCGAATTCCGGTCGAATGTATTGAGGATGGTTTTTTGATAAATGATTTCCCAATTTCCTTTAGTGAGTATAAGGATGAAAGTGAGTATGAGGGTGATATTATGAGGGTGATAGTATGAGGATGTGGAACCAGTGGCAGCACTTAAACCTAACTTGAGCCTAACTAACCAAACCCTGTTGAGCATGGGGATGATTATTTCCACTTCGAGAAAAATCACCCAGTACCAGCCGGGAATCGAACTTGGGAACGCTAGGTCAGCTGCTAGGGGCTATGACTAGAAATAGGGTAAAATAGCATTAATTTTCAGTTTTTTTAGCATTAATTATTGGAAATTTAGCGTTTTGTGGCATAATTTAGCATTTTGTAGCAAAATAGGTAAAAATGTCTTTCGTCAGTGTTTTTAGGGCCTATACAAAGGATTTATGTTAAAAGCAACGACTAACGGAATGTGGCGATTAGCCGGATGGGCTGTGGAAGGCACAGGATGCAAGTAAAACCCGAGCTGAAGCACACAGACGAGTGAAACTCAATGATTTTTTAATCATTTATTTCCGCTGAAAAACATCGTTTTATAGAAATTCTCAGCATTTTATTTAAATGCACAGCATTTTCAGGGAATTCACGTCTATTTCGCTAAATAGAGTAATTTAGCTAAAATACTCTCAAAATCACGTTTTTCGAGTTAATTTGCGAAATAAAAATCGCTTTAAACACTTTCAAATGCCATGAAACGCAAAGAAAACTTATAAATACCCTATTTTCAACCTTTTTTTTCTTTTCGCGTTTTTTGCAAAAGCGAATTTACCCTATCTCTAGCTATGACGAATCCGGTTATGATTATAATATAAGTTAGTTTGTTGATAATGCATCTGATATGATGAGCTGGTTTATAGAATGTTCACGTTATAAATAACCTTAATTTTTTTTTCTTGTTTTAAAATAAATTCCCTCCTGAAATGTCGAGAAATCTTAAGGATCGGTCTGCATCCTGTTTCATCTGGGGTTCACCTTTGATCACTAGGACGCTAATGTTTCGAGTTCAACGCCGGATGAATCATGAATTATTCATCATGGGAGTTGTTCGAACGACACAGAGACCAATTACTTACTTTCCCCAGTTAAAAAACAAAACAGCTCTCTTGCTTCTTATTACCTATCTTCTAATAGCGAGCACGTGCTCTATTAAACAACAGGTCAGTCGAATATTTTGCCCTCTATTTTACACGCAAGACAATGTTTGGATACGTCGTGTTGCTAGGGATGAACGTAAGAGAATGCTATTTAAGCTCGGTATATTTATGATCTTTATAACAAAACACCTTTCCAAATTAAATTAAACACATGCTTCGGTAGATACATTTAGTTTAATTTCCCACAAACAATAATAACAATAGGACTTGAATATCTGTCATTATCATCGCGCAAAATTTGAACATATTTTTTAAATAGTTGTCTGACACCCTTAGCTCAGTGCACTTAAGTTCACTGTGAAGAAATATAGTGATGATAGTGTACACACTAAAGTCGACACGAGGTAAGATAGTGAAGGTAGTATTCACACTAGAGTCAGCATAAGAGAAGATAGTGAAAGTAGTATGCACACTAAAGTCAACATGAGGGAAGATAATGACGGTAATGTTCACACTAAAATCAACACTAAAGAAGATAGTGACATTATTGAACACATTAAATATCTATGTAAAGAAAGAAAGTGATGGTAATGTTTACACTAAAGTCAACACGATGGAAGATAGTGAAGATAGTGTTCACACCAAAGTCAACACGATGGAAGACAGTGAAGATAGTGTTCACACCAAAGTCAACACGATGGAAGAGAGTGAAGATAGTGTTCACACAAAAGTAAACACGATGGAAGACAGTGAAGGTAGTGTTCACACTAAAGTCAACACGATGGAAGACAGTGAAGGTAGTGTTCACACTAAAGTCAACACGATGGAAGAGATTGAAGGTAGTGTTCACACTAAAGTCAACATGATGGAAGGTAGTGTTCACACTAAAGTCAACATGATTGAAGGTAGTGTTCACACTAAAGTCAACATGATGGAAGGTAGTGTTCACACTAAAGTCAACACGATGGAAGACAGTGAAGGTAGTGTTCACACTAAAGTCAACACGATGGAAGAGATTGAAGGTAGTGTTCACACTAAAGTCAACATGATGGAAGGTAGTGTTCACACTAAAGTCAACATGATGGAAGACAGTGAAGGTAGTGTTCACACTAAAGTCAACATGATGGAAGGTAGTGTTCACACTAAAGTCAACGCGATGGAAGACAGTGAAGGTAGTGTTCACACTAAAGTCAACACGATGGAAGACAGTGAAGGTAGTGTTCACACTAAAGTCAACACGATGGAAGGTAGTGTTCACACTAAAGTCAACATGATGGAATGTAGTGTTCACACTAAAGTCAACATGATGGAAGATAGTGTTCACACCAAAGTCAACACGATGGAAGACAGTGAAGACAGTGTTCACACTAAAGTCAACATGATGGAAGGTAGTGTTCACACCAAAGTCAACATGATGGAAGGTAGTGTTCACACTAAAGTCAACATGATGGAAGACAGTGAAGGTAGTGTTCACACTAAAGTCAACACGATGGAAGATATTGAAGGTAGTGTTCACACTAAAGTCAACATGATGGAAGGTAGTGTTCACAATAAAGTCAACATGATGGAAGGTAGTGTTCACACCAAAGTCAACATGATGGAAGGTAGTGTTCACACTAAAGTCAACACGATGGAAGATATTGAAGGTAGTGTTCACACTAAAGTCAACATGATGGAAGGTAGTGTTCACACTAAAGTCAACATGAGGGAAGACAGTGAAGGTAGTGTTCACACTAAAGTCAACATGATGGAAGGTAGTGTTCACACCAAAGTCAACACGATGGAAGACAGTGAAGGCAGTGAAATGTCACGCTCTCCCTGGGGATTGTATGCTCTCACTCTCGTTAGAAACCACTCCCCGAGGAGATGATGTTACTGCTGTTACTTTCTACGAGGGACGGTCCAGTTTCAGGTGTCAAGGGCAGGTTTTTACCGCGTCCAGCCTTGAATGGGCCAGGGGAGATCACTTTAATTACGTATGTGTGACTCCCCCTGAGGGACCAGTTCACGTGCAGCCAACTACAGTCCCCGCTAGTACTGATAGACCACTAACTTCCACATGTGCCATTATGGCGGGAGTGTAACGAACTCGAGTTAAAGAAAGTGTTTTTGCAGTTTTTATAGCAAAATATTTTTATTAGACCCAAATAAATCAAATAGCTCTCCAGTATAAATATAAAGATTCATTTTCTTCACATAGTGATATCAACAGTTGTTGAATATCTGTCATGAGCATGGCAGCACTGGATGATAAACTCTTTAAATGAAGAGAAAAAGTTGTCATTCAATTCCAGAACACCCTTGACAGATATTCAACAACTGTTGATATCACCATTTGAGGAAAATTAAACTATGTTTCTACTGGATCAATATTTGATTTATTTTGAACAAAAATGTTTTGATATAAAAACTGCAAAAAACACTGGCCTTTTCTCGCGTTCCCTTCACTTCCCCCTTAGCTAGTTCAGTGCATCGCGCTGTACTCTTAACTAGCAAGTTCATAGTTCATTCTACTGTAATCTCGCAGGAGTGTGGACAAATATTTAATAAAAAAAACACCCTCAGTACACCCGGACAGGTTTCGACCTTCGACCTCTCAGTTATAAAAATAATTCAAATCCTACGAGGTTGAAGCTGTTAGGAGCCCAATATAGCCAGGATGTCACAGGACACAATAACTCGTCATGTTTACGCGACTTAAGAAAAGTTTGAGGTTTTTTTACAGCATAAGTGCAGTCCTATTTTCAATGGAAGATCCTCATCTGATGGTTATACAAGTTATACGAGTACTACTATAAAGCCACATGGCTGACTCACTCACTGACATTAATGTTTAACCACTTCCATACGAGTTAGAAACTTGAAATTTGGCAAACTTATAGCTTCTAGCCTGTAACCGATGGGGAATTCCCAAAAAGTTAAAATTTTTAATTTTTAACCCCCCAAAAAAATTCAAAATGGTGGAGCAACTTTAAAGTCGTTGCGGTATATACAATACAATACCGGTAACTTTAAGTTGTTACGTTCAAAACAACGCTGGAACTACATTAATTTACATCCACTTGTAAAGAAAACTCACTGGGGGTTTGGGGGTGGAGCCCCCAACGAGCAAAGCGAGTTACTATATATACTTTCATGTATTAATACGTTGAGTCATGTAATCTGCAACTGTCTCATTTGATTCTTTTTAACATCAATGCCTATAAAATAACAATAACAATATGGTAAAATGTTAACAGTTTTGACCTATAAAAATATGTTTGCAATACATGAAAATTTATAGCTAGGAATGTTGAAAAAGTATAGATATTTTTTTTCTTCTAATATCAATATTTTCCACCCGATACTTTTCGCTCGGTTGGTTTATTTCGATACTTTAACTCATATGAATACCAATATACTGGTTTCAAAAAAACCACATAGTATTATTATATATGGACACAATGTTCTGCTCATTATTTCTATAATCCATTCTCACATATAAATCTATGCGGTTCGTTTCATCGTATGGAACTGTCATTTGTTAAATGTTGATAAGATGCGAGTCTGGAACTGTTATTTATTAGATGTTGATAAGATTATTGTCTGGAGATTGAAGACGACGGTTGTGTTTTACTTCAATTTTTAGTATTTCCTTGAAGATAACGTTTTTGATGTCAACTTCTCGATGAACGCAGCGAGCATGTAGCTTAAGTAGATGGGTGCAGATCGGTGGCGGATCAATTATTTGATAGAGTTTGGGTGGACGAAAGATACATGATTAAATATAAATTTATCACGTCACTGTTTTAATACACCAAGTATTTCAACTCCGGAAACCCCTCTTTTAGTTTACGTGATAAATTGTGTAATAAAAGAGTTGACAATAAAATGAAACCAATTTTGGTGGTGATAATTGGTCTCTTTTGTTTGATTCGCTGGTGGGTTGGTTAAAGAGTCTTCTTTCACACAAAGCATGTGTGAAAAACATGCTCCAACATACACACACTCGTACGTAATCACACGTCCCCTATCACGGCGATAAATTCACAGTTTTCTTTTCACCAGGGTGACACACATAACTTTGCTCCGATTTGAAAATTTCGCATTTGAAACATTCCCATTTGTATTAGTTTCTCATGATTACATGGTATTGAGAAAGTCTTATGACGCTGAAAAAAAAAAGATCATGTGAATTTTTACTGAAATACTGGAATATGCAGGTGTTCCAAAAGTTTCTTATACAGTAGAGCATCGATAATTTAGATCACCAAGAATTTTTTTAATAGATTATGATCAATTTACTTTATAAAATATTTAATTTTTATTTTAAAGTATTTTGATTAGTGATATTTGATCAGAGAAATGGCAGACAAAAAATGCACCTCGATCCATGTTAAAAAAAATTGAGACTTTTTGTTCTTGTTAGATTCTTGCCTTCAGGATTTGTGATATTTAGCAATAAATACACAATGTGTGAGAGTTCGTTGTTTAAAATTATAAAGTGAACCTTTTTCTTTTACCTTAATACTTAGTTTTGATAAGTATCCAGTTTTTAATTTATTTTTGGACAAGACACCGTATTTTCTACAATCCGGACTGGGTCGATCCTCAAATAGTCCGAATTACCGACGCTCTACTGTGTAGTTTTTTTGTCATGTTTCTTACAACCCATCCGAGATGATAATAAAGATAGGTACCAGTTTCGCAACATATTGTATTTCCGGTTAAGGGTAGGTCAGGGTTTGAGTCTCTACCTGGTGCATTGAGTGATGTCGACAGTCCTAATATGGTTTTACCAAACCTCTCTTCACGGAAATATTTGCTTACGTCCAGTCGAATACCCACCTCATCTTTATTACCCCTTTATATTATGTCGTTCGTAATCCTTGAGATAACCTCTTGGGTGGTCTAAGACGTTACTTTGGAAATATACTGGACTGTCCATGACGGGGAGATAGGGGTTCAAGTCCCGATTGGGTGTACTGAGGGTGGTTTTTACCTAACTGGCTTTTCACACTCCTTCCACGCGAATGTGTATAGAACTTTTCTAAATTCAATCATCATCCCGACGTTTAAAAATATGCCATCCAGAAAATCATCTTCTTCCTTGATACACATAATAAGTTTGCTTGTAAATAATTGAACCGATACTATTCATATTTGGATACATTATTACTTTTTTAACTACCGCGTCTTACTACCCGTTCAGTTGAACTTATGTTCTAATCACTCAGGTGCACTTATGTTCTAATCACTCTAATTGTTTTAGGGTTTAGGAAGCTTATATTTAGAGGAAGTGTACCCGCATTTACGTGGAAGGAATGTGAAAAACCATTTAGGGAAAACCACTCTCAATACACCTGACTGAGATTCGAACCTTGATCTCCTCTTATTGGCAGTCAAGTCTACTGCTAAAGTAGCACCTTAGACCATTCAGCCAACGAAACGGGTGTAAAATTTGGCTGTTCTGGAATATGTGTGTAATGTGACTTTTCTCCTTTTTCCCTTGTACCCTCCATATGTTCGAGGTTCCATGTCAATGGCCGACCTAGCAGTACTGAGCGGACGACCATCAGAAATTGTAATTATCATAATCGAACAGAAAGATCTGACATCGTAATGATAGTGTCGATGAGGTCAGAAAGTGAAAACAGACGCGCGAGCTTTTATTCACGACACTTTCGTGACGATCTATGACATTGAATTAAATACAGGGGATATTTCTTCATGGTAGATCATGGGTTTGACCTGTTTTATAATTGTAAATACCTACTTTTATTCTATTTGCTCTAATGACAACTGTGGCTATCTAACTTATGGGAATGGATTGGTGTTAGTTATTATGCATGCATATCAAACCCATTTAATCATAAAAGCCAAAATTAGAAATTGAAGATTTTAATGCTGTATTAAAAAACTCAACATTTCCCCCATATTAAATAAAACACTCAAAATTAGAAAATTAGTATTACTCACTAACTTACTCTATGGAATTAGTAACTTAAAAGTTCATTGCTGTACTTACAAATGTACGCCGCCTATTCCTCTCTTGAGATAGTTCTATCCAGTCCATCTCGTCACACCCTCTCTCTATAAAGTCCTTTCTAGTTTTATTCTTCCATATGCGTCTATATTTTCCCAATGCTTTCTTCCCATTGGGTCCACCAGTCAATACCCTGAACACGGTTTAAGAATCTCCCATTCAAGCTGCATGTCCTGCACATAATAATGATGAGTACAGGATATATAGCACATCACTATGTAACCTCCACTCTCCTCCTCCATTTTTGGACCAAATATCTTCCTGAGCAGCTTGTTTTCTAACAAATTTTATTTTCTTTTCGTCATTTAAGGTAAGAGACCACGTTTCACACCCATAGAGAACAACAGGTTGAACTAGTAATTTATATATTATGAGATGTCAAAAACTTACTCCTTTACCTTTTCCTAGTTTCTACTTTAATATCTTTGTTAATATTGATAGTAAATATTATAAAAATAAGCTTAAGATTGAAATCGTAACCAAAAATAATTCTTTATTCGAGCATTTGATGCCAAACTTTGCACATATTTGGTCCACATGATGAACCATTTTTTTTTGCTACTTGATCATTTGCAAGTAAAGAATAGATATGGGAACAACTTTTAAATCTGTCATCCGATGAAAATTTATCTATGGCTTAGATCTACACGTTTGAAAGGTTGAATAAAGGTGTGAAATGAAAAAAAAAAACAAAAAAAAACGGTGTCTTTAAAGATTCCTTCCAATATACTGTACTTACTGCCTCACAATGAAAGTGCTGACTTCTTAAATGTAAGTCGGTCCCCTTTTACTAGAAGATCAAGTTGTCACTTTCGTTGAACATTATTTTATTTAAATACTTACCTTTCTCTATTATGTGGACATGTCTTGTGTCTTCTTTTCATCGAAGCAGTGGCTGTGGGTGTTGGGCATTACAATCCAAAAATATTCAGGTCGTCACACCTACTTATTTTTTTAGGTAAATGAACGCTGAATGTATTCTTGACATTTGCAGAAAGACAGACTGACACTGCTAAGGTTTTGAGTGAATCAGCCAATAGGTTTTTACGTTTAATCTACACCATCTCTCTCTCTGTATTTATCTGACTCTATTTATCTTCATCCATCAGTATCTGTATCTTTAAATAACGAACTGTATTTTTGTGTTTAAAGCTTTGGATGGAGTAGGTTCAATTTTAAAGTTGTTGTTCTAATTTTATTCATAACGTAAAATATTTCATTGGCTACGATGACCTCACTCCCTCCCCTCTATACACTCCCCCTTTATACTTATGACCCGCTTTGGTGGTCACATGATCTAAGGTGTGCCTTTCATCATTGATGGGGAGATCAGGGTTTGAATCCTGGTCGGATGTACTGAGGGAAGTTTTTCCTTAATGGTTTTTCACTCTGCCTCCCCACAAATTTGGGTACACTTCTTATAAATTTAACCTTTCTCATCCCTTACACATAAGCGTGATTAGTTCGTATACGCTTAACCTGAACCGGTAGTAAGATGTGGTGAAAAAAAGAAGAAGAGAGATACATTTAACGACCTTGTGCATATATTGTCTGAAACCTTAGCTCACTTGGTAGCATACTTGTCTACTAAGATAAGGGTCCCGAGTTTGATTCCCGGCAGGGCCAAACAATTTATCACTGGGCTGGGGTCTGGGTGTTGTGTCTGTTCTAGATTTAAGTTAGTTTATAAGACATGTGCTGATAAAATCAATCGGTGGGTTCAGAAAGTGCACGTTAAACACCTTAAATGAGTGAAAGTGTAAATATTAGTTTGTTTACGTCTATTTTTTTAAAATAAATTTTAAGTGTCGATCTGTATTAGCTTTAGTATAATTTAGGCCTACTTTATTTTTTTAAGTGCAAGGTTAAGGTTATAAAATAATCTTTAGTGCAAGGATAAGGTTATAAATTATCTTTCGCTGGCTTTTGGGTTGGGGACAGGGGCTCTTTAACTTATCCGAGATGCCGCCTGGAGCGACTCTGTCGCCTTACCATCCAAAATACTCCCAAGTTCACAAACCTGTTCCAAAGGTCAAAAGCGAATCTGCACCTTTTGCATCCATCGAGATGGTATGACCTAATGTTTATACTTTTTTTTTTTTTTTTAATTTTTACGTTACTTTTGAAAGTGAAAACTTATATAGGAGGGAGGTAGGAGGGTGTCGAAGGGGTGATGAAAGAGACACAGTCACTTTCATTTGAACGGTTTTTTGTAAACTAAACACGGAGAAATGATTATTTATGTTCCGTAGAGGAAGAAGCTTTCATGATCAACTATGTATGGGGCTGACAGCCGGACAAGACAAGTTGTAACACGGAAATAAAATGTGGGAGAAGCGTATAAATAGAAATTACTGAGGTGAAGGTACAATTAAAATGGAAAGGGGAAAAAAATATGTAAACAGGATGTAGTTACAACTAGAACCCATATGTTTGTCAATTCATTTGAAAAGTTGTTTAAAAAAAAGTTAAGTGACTAAGATTACATTTTTGGTTAAAACACAATCTACCTATTTAGGTGGCCGCAATGTTTAAATCGTCAGTCTCGTGATGGACTAGAGTTCCTATGACGGAAAGATCGGGTTTTGAATTCCGGTCGAGTGTACTGAAGGTGGTTTTTTTCCATTCTTACTTCCACGCACATGTGGGTACACTTCCTCTAAAATTCAACCTTCCACATCCTTGGCACATTAGCTTGGTTAGAACATATGCCTATAAGCCTAGCGGGTAGTAAATACGTGGTTCTAAAAAAAAACAATAAATACTAGAATGTAATACAAAACAATGATACAACATTTTAAAATAAAATAAGAGCATTAAACTCAAAGCTGTATCTATTACTACGACACTAATTTTAACTAATTATGATTTGTATTTATAATAATTCTAATAATTATTATATTGCTAGCTTGTAAAATTATTTTAATCAGTAATTATAATACCAAAAAAAGCACTTAGGTTAAAAACAATCTTTTTATTAAAAATTTGTAATTTCAATACAAAAAAACACAAAGCAAAACATCAATGTCACTGTAAAAGTAATAAAATATATGTACTGTGCATGGGCCTAAAAGGTTTTAGAATTAATATAAAAAATGTGTATTTTAATACAAATAATTGGCTATCATACTAAGCTTACTAGAGCGTTTTATTTTTTAAACACTTGATTTTCCGCACATTGAAAAAGTTATTGATTAGGTCACGTGGGAGATAGGGCCAGGGAGGTGTTAGTCAATTCTTTACAACATTAAGGTATTGATTTCAATATTTTTGATTATTTTCTAAGTATTTGATCGCCCGTGGATCCGCCACTGCAAACAGAAAATATATCCGTCAGCTACAGCCGGAATCGTTAAGCGGTTCTTTAGAATTGTGTCCCGACCACTTTAATCATTGATTAAAATTCAAGAAAATATAGGAGCCTTAAGTTAGTCATTGATAAATACGTTGTATTATCACTATTATCGCTATTTTTAGAACTGCGTCTTACTAGCCATTCGGGCTATACGCCTATGTATGGAGGTAAAGGATTAATGATTAAGGTTGAATTAGGAGGAAGTATACCCACATTTGCGTGGCGGGAGAGTTGAAAACCACCCTCATTACTACCGACTGGGATTCTAACGCCGTTATTTCCGTCATAGGCAGTAGGCTACAGTATGTTGCGAGAGTGACGCCTTAGAACAGTCGACCACCGGAGATGGTTATGTGAAAGTAGATCCATAGTAACTTTTTTCCAGCTGTCAGATAAGATTATTACTATGAAGATATGACAGTAAATATTCCAGAAATGCGGTCTAATGTTCGTATTTCCGGATCTGGTGGGGGGGAAGGATGAGTCTCCCAAGATCGAAAGTGAAGAACAACTCTTCTGGTCAAGTTTCACTTTCATCGACGTCTCCCCTTGTTCCTAAACAAGGTATCCCCCCATACCCCGTCATCAACTGGTCACCTTGACTTCTGACCGGTCAAACCTTGACACTGCTCCTGGGAACTCAGGCATCCCGCGCTCCTCGGGGCTATTTTACCGCTAGGATAGGGAAAGTGGAGGTTAGCTCAGGTTAAACCAGAAGATATTAACATTTATGGTCTTGAGTAGATGACCTTAAGTCCACTAGCGTAGATTTTTGCCATTATCGATACCAGAATCTTGATTGAGTTATGAAAAAGGTTTGCCAAAGTGTTTCGTGTGGAGGAATGTGGTGACGTATGGACCAAAGACGTGAGCAATAAGAAATAGGGAAAAAAGGTATTCAGAGGGCTTTGAAATGTGGTTGTGAAGAAAAGTTGATAAGGTGGTATGGATTGACAGGGTAAGGAATGAGGAAGTGTTGAGGAGGGTAAGAGAGGAAAGGAGCCTGATAAGGATGATACCGATTAGGAAAACACGTCTTGTTTGGGCCATACACTACGCAGGTATTGTTTAATTAAGAGGATCATAGAGGGGAAGATAGAGGAAAAATGAGGAAGAAGAAGGTTTGTTGGAATGCTAACAGATATCAAGAAAGGAACAAAGAAGACGCTCAGGACCGAGGAAAATGGAAGATTTTCAGTTGATAAATTGTCTCAGGATAGATTCACAGAATAAGATAGACGGTAGCTATATTCTCAGCACTACAAATACTGTTATTTCTAGCACCGCCTCTTACTACCCGTTCAGGTTATACGGCTATATACTAACTAAGCTATTGTGGTATGGGTCTTACATGTTGAATTTAGAGGAAGTATACCCGCATTTGCGTGGAAGAAGGGCGGAAAACCGTATAGGAAAAAAATACTCTCAGTACATCTTACTGGTATTAGAACCCCGATAGACCCGTCATTGGTAGCCCAGTCTATTGTGAGATAGACGCCTTAGACCATTTGACCACTGGACCGGGTAGATTCCGTGCTTGATCCTCCAACTAAAACGGCTGTGTTATTGTCGGACCAACAAAAAGAACACGTCTAGATCTAAATCGGGCACAAGTTCATATTATAGTACATTTTTGGTAGGAAGAGACCTCAAGAAAATAAAAATAATATTTTTGCTTTTAATATTATTAGAATTTTACTATATAATCGGCGCTATCGACCAAACATGGTAAGGTCTTGTTTTAACTTGACCATTTGACATTTATTATCTTTGTATATCAGTATGCTTTTTCTACGATTACTGCCAAATGCGTTAGCAAGTTTTAGGAAATATTTTATTTTTAATGCTGACTTATATTGCGAAACTGACGTCCTAAACTACGTAAACAATGATTACTCTCCATGAAAATAATGCAGGCTACTATTTAATGAAGTAGTAATTTGTATTTATAATAACATGGAGGGAGAGAAGTCTACTGTTCACAGAATTACTAGTAAGACTGTCGTGACAATAGTGGTCAATAAATGAATTTAAGGTGAGGATGTAGGGAACGCTAGTTAAGGCCAGTGTTTTTGCAGTTTTTTTTAGCAAAAAATTGTTCATTCAATATAAATAAAATTAATATTTCTCCAGTAGAAACAAAGAGTTTAATTTTCTTCACATAGAGATAAAACAGTTGTTGAATATCTGTCATGAGCATGGTGGCATTAGATGAGAAACTTTTTAAATGAAAAGAAAAAGTTGTCATTAAATTCCAGGACACTCTTGACAGATATTCAATAACCGTTAATATCACCTTGAGAAGAAAATTAAACTCAGTGTTTATACTGGAGCAATATTTTATTTCTTAAGACCAAAAATAATGTCTTTCTCTAAAAACTGCAAAATGACTGGTTTTTAACATCGAGTTCCCTACACTCCCACCCTAACACTCGTCCAGATGTTACGTTGGCTTATGTTAGGTTAACCTCCTCGTGAGTCACAAAGGCTGTCGGTGTTTAGGAGGATCTATCGAACCTATCGTGGAGGAGTCAAGACGCTCTCTTCCCTGGCTCCTTTCTCCAGTCATGAAGTTGCAATATCGGGCTCGGTACTTATCTTGGATGACACGACGGGGCCAGAAACACTGAGTAGAGAACACGTGTTCATTAGCGCGACAAACGCTCAGGGTTGAACAAAATATATGCTTAAGGAATATTCACAAATATCCAATGGATTTGCGTTCATTATTATTAGGGTAGGTGGACCATACCCCCCTCCTATCCCGGTGTATTAGTACCCATCTAGGCGATAGGTATACATTACTTAATTTAATAGAATAAGGACGGGGAAGGTAGAGTTTTAAAGATAATGTATCCGCATTTGTGTGATGTGAGAATGGGGAAATCGTTTAGGATAACAACACTTTCAGTAGACGCAGCCGGGATTTGAACTACCGACAACCCCGCCATTCGACCACCGATGTGTGCTATATTTAAGATGACACTAACATATATCTAGGGAAAAGGACGAGGGGACTGTATTTTAAAAGAACTAAGCGGCATTTCTCCTAGAAGAAAGGCTTGATAACCACTGTTGTGACCAATATTGATAACGTCTAACAATATTTTTTTAGCACCGCGTCTTACTACCCATTCAGTTTACAAGCCAATTTACTGATTACTCTAATGTGTATGATAAAGGAGGTTGAATTTAGAGGAAGTGTACATGAATTTGCGTGAGAGAAGAGTGGAAAAGCCACCCTCAGTACACCCGACCGGGATAGAACCTCGATATACTCCGTTATCAGCTGTCTAGTCTATTGCGAGCGTGATGGCTTAAACCATGCGGCCACCGAAGCGGGTTGTGTTATAGTTATTTTAAAGGCATTGACACTATCTATAAAAAGTTACAGCTGAAGGTCACGTCACATGACTTGACGTATGAATTATATCTAGTAGCTTTTCTAGCTGTCATTTGGACTTGTTTAAACTGTATCTATGATATGTTTTTATTACTCAGTAATGAGGACGGTTTTTTATACACCATTGTAAACTTTTTTAGGCCTTGCCTGGGGTCAAACTATACACTTCTGTAGGCCTACCAGTGAGAAAGTTGTACTACCTAGCCAACTGCAGAAACAACAGGCTCTACTTTTATAGCTCAATTTTCATTGAAACAACCTTATCTGACAACTAGAAACGTTACTAGATCTACTTTCATAGGAACAACCTTATCTGACAGCTAGAAACGTTACTAGATCTACTTAAATAGAAACAACCTTATCTGACAGCTAGAAACGTTACTAGATCTACTTTCATAGGAACAACCTTATCTGACAGCTAGAAACGTTGCTAGATCTACTTTCATAAGAACAACCTTATCTGACAGCTAGAAACGTTACTAGATCTACTTTCATAGGAACAACCTTATCTGACAGCTAGAAACGTTACTAGATCTACTTTCATAGGAACAACCTTGTCTGACAGCTAGAAACGTTACTAGATCTACATTCATAGGAACAACCTTATCTGGCAGCTAGAAACGTTACTAGATCTACATTCATAGGAACAACCTTATCTGGCAGCTAGAAACGTTACTAGATCTACTTTCATAGGAACAACCTTATCTGGCAGCTAGAAACGTTACTAGATCTACTTTCATAGGAACAACCTTGTCTGACACTTCGAAAAGTTATTAGATCTACAATCACGTATTTATACTTCAAGTCATGTGATTTGCAGCAGTCACTTTTAATAGATGTTGTCGATAACTATAAAATAACATAACTAATATAGTAAAATGTTATTAACGTTTAAAGAAACAAAACAATTTTTGTATTTTCTGAAAGTTACTTACTAAAAGTTTTCTACTTTACTTATCCAGGCGATTTCCGCGGTGCATCATGGGAACTCCAGTTCACGTGGGAAGATCTAGGCGGCCTTTACTTTGTGCCGAATTCTCTTGTTCTTTTTGTGCTCAGGGAAAGGAAAAGTGTGGGAACGGAGAAAGGAAGGAAGGAAAGACGAGATCTCCCCTCCGAAACAAACATTGAGAAATGCAAGAGGGTGCGTGGTACACCGGAAAGGGAGCTTCTTGTACGTTACTCTAATTGGGCTGGGGTTCAATCAAATTTTAATTTTCCACTTTTGGGGTCGAATGGTCTAAGGCGTCGTTCTCGTGTTAGCCTAGCCTTCTAATGACGGGGAGATCATGGTTATCGGTTGTACTGAGGGTTGTTTTCCAAAATGGCTTTCTAATCTTCCTTTAGGCAAACGCGGGTACACTTCCTATAAATATAACCTCCCTAATCCCTAACCCATTAGCGTAATTATTACATAAGCGTATAACCCAAACGGGTAGTAAGACGCGGTGCTAAAAAAAGTTAATCATCATACAGGTTCTATATACGTATTAACTGAACAGTAAGTCATGGTGTTAAAAAAAAGGAGCTTGCTTTTATAGTACAATATTTTTTTAAATACCGTCAATTTCTTATTCGTTCCCATACAGTCCCTTTAGGAATAGTTTTGAGATTCTTAGGTTATATGCTAGATGTTGCCTCAGGTAAAATTGCTCTTTTGTGTTGAGAATGCCAGCAGTTTCTTTCAAAATTAGCTCTGGTGAATTAAACATTTAGCTATCCCCGGTTATAATGTCGTTGGATATACCGTGGGTCTTTTTTTACCATCGTGTCTCTGAAAGTAAAAGAGCTATGCAGTTAGTTTCGCTAAAAAAATATTATCTTCAAAAAATCTTCTCCCGTAAAAATACAACAAAAAATTGCTGACCTTTTTTTTTAACGGAATGATGAAATAAAAAAATAAAAAATTGATGGATACTTATTTTATTGTTTCACGTGAAAATGAAATAATTTTTGAAAATGGTGTTTGTTCATATAGTATCTACCTAAGTACGGTATGTATTAAACTTCATCATTCACTTTCACTGTAACCTGCTTGTATTTGCGGTCACTATGGGTATTGTGCTCAGTAGTTTAGTGTTAGAATTAGTCTTTTAGACATCCAGTATCTAATAAAATAATCCAGTCATCGGTTATGACATGGTTGTCTTTTAACGCCCGAGAGGTGTACTTGAAGTAATGGCATTTTAAACGCTCCTACACCGGGGTCAGGGGAGGGGGAACTGTCGAGGTGGGAAGAATTCCCCCACTTCCCCCGGGATAAATCTACCCCTTTCCCCAGATATATCTTAAATCCTCTGATATTATCGAATATTAAGCTGAAAGATGGCCTTGAATCAAACTCCAAATTACTTCTAGATCTATTAAAATTTCCAAATAATTGACGGAGAAGAGCACTCACTTAAAATAGCGTCTAGCTTTAATAGAGGCATTTAAATATCATAAATAAATCAGGAGAAGATCACTCTAAATAGTTTAAAGGGATATCCAAATTTCAAAAAATGTCTAGTGGGGGACCACTTTAAATAGGTAGCTTCTATAAAGATCCAAATTTCAAAAATGTCCAGGGGAGGACCACTTTAAATAGCTTCTATAAGTATCAAAATGTCAAAAATGTCCAGGGGAGGACCACTTTAAATAGCTTCTATAAGCACCCGAATTTCAAAAAATATAGAAGATGAGGATCGGGGATGAGGGGGGTGTAAGCCTAGTCCTTTAAAAACAGTTTATTACTTGCCTCCTCCCTCCCTACACACAAATAAGGTCCCACCACCACTGATTTAAGTATAATCTTGATTCCGTGACTCATTAAGCGCTTAGGGTGTTCAGGAACAAGAGCAAAATCCAGTAATGTCTTAGCAACTTTACTAACAATTTTTTTCTTACAAAATGAATAAAATTTTGATCCTGTAGATGCATTTAATTTAATTGTCTACACGTATTAATTTCAACGGTTCTTAAATATTTGACCCGAAAATAATGGGATTTGATGACAAAAACTTTTTTTTAAATCACGAGAAAAGGTTCTCATAAAATTAAATCCAATAACGAGGCGTGGGAGGAGTAGGCAATAAGAGGTACCTCTATGTATGCTAAGCGAGACATCTAAGTGAAGCCTGGTTCAGAATCAGACACGTTGGCAGTGATGTTTCTGTTTAAATCCAATAACGAGGCGTGGGAGGAGTAGGCAATAAGAGGTACCTCTATGTTTGCTAAGCGAGACATCTAAGTGAAGCCTGGTTCAGAATCAGACACGTTGGCAGTGATGTTTCTGTTTAAATCTCACAAATATTCCAGGACAGAAGATATAGCCTGTTAGCAACAGATTTATTTCATAATTATAGTCTCTCTCTTTTTGGACTAAAATAAAAAAGACTTGAAATTAATTAGGCACTACGAGTTGTTGAGTTTTAATAATTAGTCTCAAGGAAGACCGTGGATGCCTCAGATGCAATCATGGCTTGTTCTGCATAACATTCAAACCTTACTGCGGTGGCAAATAAGCTCCATCTTTTGGATGTTACAAGGAGATACTTTAGATTAATTCTAATATTAGGGGCACTTTTACCTGCCTCACTGGCATAGTTAGCTAACGCGCTAGTTTTATGTTGAGTTAGAATGTCAAGGACGGGGAGATTGAGGTTCGAGTCTCAGTCGAGTGAACTTGGATTGGTTTTTTCCTAAATGGTTTTCCACTCTCCCACCACGAAAATGTGGGTTAACTTCCTATATATTCAACCTTCCCAATTCCTAACCAATTAGAGTAATTAGTACTTAAGAGTATAGCCCGAATGGGTAGTAAGACGTGGTGCTAAGTAAGCATAAGCAATTCACAACGCCAGGGCTTCAAGCACTTAACATACAAGTACTACCAGCGTTTAACACAGCTTATCTACAGCAGGATTTTTGAAGCAAAGACCGTATCTAACATTGACATGTCTACGCAAATCTCTTTAATAGATTCATCAATTCATGTGAGCTGCAGCTGTCACTTTTGATAGATATTATAAATACCTATAAAATAACACTAATAATACGTATAGTAAAATGATATCAATGTTGGCAGGAAAAAGTTAGTATTCTTCAAATTAACCTTCCTATCAGAATTATACTAAAGTCACACTTGTCACTGTCTTGGGGTAATTACACGTCACGATCTTGTGGTAATTACACTAGCCACTGTCTAAGAGTAATTACACTGGTCACTATTTAGAGTAGTTACACTAGTCACTATTTAGAGTAGTTTACACTAGTCACTATTTAGAGTAATTACACTAGTCACTATCTTGTAGTAATTACACTAGTTACTGTTTAAGTGTAATTACACTAGTCACTATTTAGAGTAGTTACACTAGTCACTATTTAGAGTAGTGACACTAGTCACTATTTAGAGTAGTTACACTAGTCACTATTTAGAGTAGTTACACTAGTCACTATTTAGAGTAATTACACTAGTCACTATATAGAGTAGTTACACTAGTCACTGTATACGTTTGTCGAGCGGCTAGAACAGTCAAGTCTCCTCTCTCTAAGTGTAATGCCTTCTCATGGCACGTACTTGTGGTGAATTAATTGTTTACCTAATTAAGAGTAGCCTAATTAGCTCTCATAACAACATGTCGGGCTGTAAATTAATTTGATTTGGGTGAAGCATAAATTACTCAAGTAAATTAACGAGAGTGGTGACATGAAAGGATGTTGATAATATGACCTTGCAAACCAAAACATTGTGGGAACACGCATCATTTCATGTTTTTTCTCCGGTTTATTAATTTGTTATCTCAGTCACATCGACTCACAAAACTCGAAAAATTTGACCACTCAGAATTATTGATTTTAGCTCGAAAACTCCTAGTTTAATTAATTTGATTCAATCCAAGGATATTATTTCAAAGCAAATATAGTCCCTCAGTATTTCCTTTTGTCTGATTAAAACAAAACTTGAACAACTATATCAAATTTATTTTAAAATTCGAATTTTTGTGATTATAACTTTTTTTGACCAAATATTTCATTTTTAAACAATCTTTGTTTGTACTTGTGAAACATGCATAAATCTATAAATATAATTCAACTGGAAATATTTCTACATACTATTCAAAGTCGAAATAAGCTCGATGTTTTCATTCAAAATCGTTTCGAAGTGAAAAATATCTACTCGCACACCCGTAATCATGTCTTAAAGGTTCACACACAACAGTATGTGTTTGCATGATATTGTTTTCCATTTTAATTATGTATCTGATTTTTTTTTTAGCACCACGTCCTACTACCCGTTTGGATTATACGTTTATGTATTAATTACGCTAATGGTTTTAGGGATTAGGGAGGTTATATTTATAGGGAGTGTACCCTCATTTGCGTGGAGGGAGAGTTGAAAAGCATTTAGGAAAAACACCCCCAGTACACCCGACTGAGATTCAAACATCGATATTGTATCCGGCAGTCTAGTCTACTGCCAGAGTAGCGCGTTAGACCTAATTGTGTTTGCCTTAAATATAAAAATTACCAGAATAGGTAAGCCAAAGGGTAATATTTATTGACCTTTTTGCCACAGATAAAAACAAATTGAAAAAATTCAATGTTGAATTGTAAGTTTAATTTTAACACGAGGCGGATTTTCAACCACAGTTCAAATTTTATTTTCTGAAGTTTTTAATGTTGATTGCAAAAGAATGTTTGCGAAACTATCCATCTTAATTTGATTCTGCAATCTGATCTGCAGAAATCAGTTTATCATCTAAGAGCAACCATTTTTCAAAAATGTGTTGGTGTAAATCCACTTCAAATAGCATCTAACTTTGATAGTAATAAAAATGGCAAAGATCACTATGAATAGATTTTTATGGGCATCAAAATTTCTGAAGTAGGACTACTCCAAAATATAGCCTCTAGGATTATACAAATTTAAAAAAATAATCGGGGGAGGTCTAGTCTAGATCTCCCTTGAATCAGTATAATTTTAAAAAAACTCTCCACTTTTGAGGACCACTCCAAATACGTTCTAGGGCATCCAATTTTTAAACATTAACTGAGAGGAAGAAAAATCCATTAAAAAAATTCCAGTGCATCCAATTTTTAAACGTTAACTGGGAGGGAGAAAATTTCCTAATATAAATAAATCTTGATATACCCCCTCTCCATCACACAAATAAGGTTCCATCACCACTTTTTAAAATAATTTTCTTATTTCTCAGAAATATTAACATAATATCATAGACATACAATTTAGAATCCCCCAAAATTAAATTCTTCCTTCACCCATGAGCCTAAACCTGCTGCCTTTCAGGGTAAAGGGAGTGTACATTGAAAACGGAGAAAACCCGTAAAAACGAATTAATTGGGCGTGAAATGAAAAGTCAAGGAGAAGTCAGATAAATTATAAAATGTAATTGAAGTTTTTAAATTTTATTTCAATAATTTGTGAAATACGAAGTGGAGAGCATCACCAAGTCTAAACTATTAGTTTTATCCCCAATTATTGTGATTTATTGATGATCTTTGTAGCAAGAATTTGATAGAAGGTAATGGAAATGATGAGATTATATATGTTGTCCAATAAATTTTATTATAAAATACTGTGAAAGTATATATTCTTTGGTCTGGAAAACCTGCGGAAGTAAAATAATTTTAAAGTGTAGGCCTTATCAGCGCTGTTTGAAAGTGTGTAAAGTAAATACACTCGATCAGCAGAAATCAGCTGTGTTTAACATTTTTGATCAGCCGCTACCCTGGATGATATATTTCAAAATGAAGGGACACCAGAATGTAGGGACAGTGTTTAAACATTAGCCTTAAGTTACATTATAGTGTGTAGGGTATCTGTTGAGAGGCTCAGAATAAATTCAAAATGTGATTACAATCGCCTTGTTGTTTTGTGTACCAATAATAACTGACTTGCAACTTAAAACAAACATTATTTATGTATCTGAGAGGTTTTTCCTAAATTAAATATTATAGGAAGACATTTTAATATGTAACATTTTTCCTCTTGGGTGTTTTCCACTTACAGTATTCTTCTTGCAAGTTGTAGATAACTCTGGCATTCAGTAAGTCCCGTGCCTCCAACATAAACGTAAGAAATATTTATTTGGCTGTATGCACTAAAACTCTAACTACAATTTTTAAAAACTCAAAATATCTTCTGGAGGCATAACATATTTTTAAAATTACCATTAAATAACCACTTGCATCTAATTTTTCAAAACTGTGTCAGAGGAAGATCACTTTAAATAGCATCTACAGGTGGTAAATTTTCAAAAGATTTCAAGGGTAGGAACACTTTAAGTAGCTTTTAGAAAATCCCAAATTCAAAAATATCTTCTGGGTGAGAACCACTCCAAATAATTTCTAGAAGAGTATAATTTTCGTAAATTTTTCCAAGTGTGGACCGCTCTAAAATAGCTTCTAAGGGCATCCAAGTTTCGGAAAATTTTTGGAGGAGCCCTTCTGATTCCCCTTTTGGCCAAATACCACGGGATAGTATCATTACTTATAAAATAAAAATATAGACCCATATTTTTAATATTGTTGACTGAAAAAAATTATCACGCTCTTCTCTACACAAGTTTTTACTAGATTGTTACTATAGGCCCCTACATAATGACAAAGAAAGGCATGCCATGAAAATTAACCTCCTTCAAATATCTTCAAAAGTCATCAAGAGTCTAAAATTGTACCCGGTCAGGACCTAAGGACTTTCCGGAGCCCCTGATCCCTAATAAATTAGAGTAATTAGTCCATGTGCACATAACCTGAAAAAAATACCAGTTATGTTTTGTCCAAAACTCGTTTTCAAAAGTAATCTTGTAAACTACTCAAACAAAGACTTAATGCACTCAATTTAAAAACGACAGCAAAAAAAAAAAGGTTCAATTAGATCTGACCTTTTTAAAATCAGAACCTGACATTTTCACCAGTGACTCGGCTTTAGTCGGTGAGCCAGTGATTCTCTATACCACTGGTATCTTTTGTTTGTTGGACGTTATAGAAAGCTGTATATATGTTACATAATATTGACATTTGTAGAGTGACGGAGGAGTATTTCCCACACAATGCTCATGAAGAAGTAACCTACATGAACACAATGACTTGCAAGACGTGTCGACACACGGCATGATCGTCGTGGCCATTGAGTAACGAGAGGGGGAAAGATACAATAACATTTGGTCCTGAAGTAATTGCTTTTTTTTTAGTCTGATCGGAGCTACCGTACAAATGACCATAGCTAGAAAGTCTACAAGACAAGCACGAGAAAAGATTATTATTGGATCAAGGTTATTAACGGATTAGTCTCAGGGGCAGGGTCATAGTTTGAAAAAATAGATAAAAATATAGTAATTTCATGTGGATATAAGTGTTAAAACAGAAGCTATATTAATTCTATTTAAAGTATTTAAAAATGAACTACTATAGAAGTTAATTTGACAATTTTCATATAGATTCATAATTCATGTGATCTTGATCTGTCACTTTGCTTGTGTATTATCACTACCAATAAAATCTCATTAATATAATTAAATAAAATGTTGTCAATGTTGACCGGAAAAAAGTGTACATTTTATCAAATTTCCATCCCACTAGAATTTTACCATAGATTTTTTTTTACAGAATATATAGGCCTATTCGGTCGAAAGTGTTTCAAAATACTATACCTATTTTCTTAGGTTAACGCTATTAAAAAAATAAACTATATATTATTGATTAAAATTGTTACTAAATAATTTATATATTTAGCTTATACTTTATTAAAAGTGTTGTAAAATTATATATTTGAAACATATTAAATTTTTACAAAAATAGTTATTTAAACTAGACTACGATTTAAAAAATGAGCTATATTTTCTCTTCTATAAACTTTCAAATTTTCAAAATTTTGAGAATATGATATCTGATGCAGCTATATTTTCAAAATAAACTCTATGATTTTGTTAAATGTATAAAAAAAAATAAACAATATAATAAACAAATTGGCCAGTTGAACCGAAAATGAATTAGTTTTTGATATCTACTGTATACTCCATGATATGTTTAGTGAGATACGGTTGGTCTGAATGGACTTGTAACTGAACGCATCCTGTGGAAATGCACCCAACCATAACCGAGCAGAATACACTGGCTACATACTGCTACATGGACAAGATACTACAGATACTGTAGTATTATTTAAACGAGGCATGTCCAGGATTTATCCGACTGAGGGCCGCATTGGTTCTTGGGGATTTGGTTGGGTCCATAAATGAGATTTATAATACCTAATGCCCAAATATAGTTCATACACATACACACTTATCAATACCCTCACCCATACCCATCCATCCATATCATATTATTATTATTACTATTTGGTGTTCTGTCTTACGACAGGTCCATTCCTTTTGTCAATCCACTTATACCACCAATGTACTCCTTCAGCCCCAAGAATTTTCTTCTTTCCTTCAAGTCACCCCATATTTGAATCCTCTTCCTTCCTAAGCTCTCCTAAACTTTGCCTTCTATGACGTCATGCAAAAGATAGTTCATCCTAAGGATGTGTCCGTTCTAGTTTGTTTGGTACCTAAGAATCACATCCAAAATGGTTCTCTTGTCAGCCACTCTCCCTAGGACTTGTTCATTTGTCCCCCTGTCGGTCCACCTGTACACAAGTAAAATTATATTCACGGTTCTGGAACCTCATGGAAGTTTGCGAGTATTTACGTAAGAGTCTAATTTGTTTTTTATTTCTGTGATTTGAAGTATTCCAAATTGAGCCTACGGGAAGCGGGTTGGACATCCATGATTTAAACTAATCCAACTCCCAGGGCTGTACTAAAGGGTAATGTGGG
>CABFWB010000647.1:0-14438 GCA_902151455.1 Timema bartmani | reverse complement strand
GGGGGGGGGGGGGGTGTTGTAACAGGCAGGGTTTCCAGTGACAAGGAGGTGGAGGTTCAAAACTCGGCTAGGTGTACTGGAGGTGGTCCTAACTACTATGGGATCTATTTATCTTTATAGTTTTTCATCCGCTATCGATCCTAATTTGAGTGCATTTCTTCTCTATTAGTATACTCACCCCCCAACTTTGGGGTTTCAGTGGTTAGACGTTATATTAATAATAGTTTCTGACACTTTAAATCAGTTGGTTGAGTGTTGGTCTGCCGGTTTGGCCGAAAAAAAAAGTATAATTAGTGAAATGTGGGTATCTCTTTTCGTGGTGATGAATTTACGGCTGGAGGGAAGGGGTGAGGGTGCTTCGTATATTCTATGATACAATCAGTCGGTTCAGAAAGTGCACGTTTAATACTTCAAATAAAAAATATATAAAAACAATTATAATAATAGTGATGGTGACATTGAAAAGTCCGACTATAGTTTAGTCTTACATAGGATTACTAAACTAAGGGTCCCGATTAGGATGTGCACACAAATTTAAAATTAAAAAATTAAAAATTTCAAAGGGAAAGCTGCAATTTTAAAAAAAGAGAATTTATTTATACAGAAATTTCTCAAATTATACCAAACCAATAAAATAATTCGAGGACTATCATAATATCAAAGTTTACAAATTTTCAATACGAAGCCGTATTCTGTATATAATTTACGTCAGACTGGCGAATGTGCTAGCTCTATTAAGCCAGGGTTAACTTGTTTCGAGGGCCAAATAATATAAGGTGTCACTTTCACAATAGATTGGACTTCCAATGACGGTGAGACTGGGCTTCGAGTCTCGGTCGGACGTACAGTACCTAGGGTAGTTTTTCCCGATTGGCTTTCCACTCTCTCATTTCAAGCAAATGTGGGTACACTTCGTTTATATCTAGCCATAATCAACCCTAACACATTAGTTTGATTAATACATATGCGTAAAAACCGAGCAGGTAGTAAGACACGGTATTAAATTTTTTTTAAAATACCACAGAGTTCTTAATGTCATAAAAACATGGATTGAGTGTTTTAAAAAAGAGGTCTTGGCCTGTAGATTTGTACCAAATTCACAAAACGTCTGAACTATTACACGGCTTTACTACAAAACCCTGAGACTTTGACACACAAAGAAAGTTGATCTATTTTTTTTATCACTACGTCCTACTACCCATTTGGGAAATGCACCCTGATCTTGGTAGAAATACAATATCTGGTAGCTACTAAAGCTACTAAAACAATTTTAATATATTCATACATAAAGTCATGTTATCTGCAGCTTTCATTTTTGAAAGATATTATAAATACCTATAAACTAACAAATCTTAATATAGTAAAATGCTATAAATGTTGACAGAAAATAAATATGTTTATGCTTTCCAAACTGTTCTTACAACCAAAATCAGGGTTTACCTATACGCTAAAGTGTTGAGGATGAGAAATATTGAATTTGGAGGTAGTGTACTCAAAATTGCGTGGAGCGAGGATGGAAAACTATTTAGGAAAAAAACAAAAACAGTCCTCACTACACCCTACCGGGATTCAAACCTTGATCTTCGTGTCATCAGCAAACTGGTCTACTGCGGGAGTGATGTCTTGCAGACATCGAGGCGGGTTTGACTCGGCTAATTTTTTTCGCGTTTGAACGAGGAATATACTTTTTGAAGCAGACTGTATCCTCCCAACATTCTTCACCCCCCTGCATTGTGTGCTAATGAGATTCAGGAGCAGACGCTCGGAAGAGAGCCATTAACAAGACAAGGTGTATGTAACCCTCCACTGCGTAGTGAGGCGCGCAGTGTTACATCAAGTGGTTGTATACAGTATACAGGGTGTCGCAACCCGAGGCAGGAAGAGCTCTACTGGCGGGGTAGGTCGAGAAACTCCCAAAACTTTGCGAGAGAAAGAGAGAGAGAGAAAAACTCAAGAAATAAGATTTCCCGGCCTTTAATAGCACGCATGCGCTCAGGCAGTACTAATGCAAATAGTTTAGAGAGATTTTTAATTTTTCTTTTTTAATTATCAGAGGAATTTTTTGGGGCATTAATTTTCAAAAAAAATATATAGGTTAGGATAACCCAATATCACTTTTACGGGAATTCTCTGCTGGAGAACCACTCAAAATACTTTATAGAGAAAGCTATTTTTCCAAAAAAAATTCCGAAAGAGGAACACTCCAAATAAATTATAGGAGTATCCAAATAAAAAAAAATGGGAGAGTATTACTCCAAATAGTTTCCATAGTTTTCAAAGAATTATATTAACACACTCGCTACTCTCGTGTTATATTAAACCGCCGAAGACGGAGATATCAGGGTTTGGCCCTGGTCGTGTGCACTGATGTTTTTTCCTAATATGTTTTTCACTCTCCCTCAAAGCAAATGTGGGTGCACTTCTTCTAAATTAAATCTTCCTAATCCCTAACATATTAGTGTAATTTTGTACATAGGTGTATATATAGAGAGAGATAGATAACCCGAATTTGGTAAGACGCGGTGCTAAAAAAAAGAGTAATTTCTAAAAAATAATCCATATAAGAACCATTCCTAATAGCTTCTACGTTTATCCAATTTTCAACTCTTTGCTGGAGTATAATGGTAATATTGGGGACTCCCCTATGGGCTTAGAAGATCCCCCCTCAAAATCCTCAATTTTTGATGATTCAACACCCCCCTTTATATAAATAAGATTCGTCAGTGAGGACTATGATATTTTTCTCTGCACTGCTACCCTTCCTTTAACTTCAACTTATGGACAAATTAACTTTATTATTTTATTAAATCTCTCCCCAAATAGGATTTAATTATCTCGGCCCAGTCTTGACCTTGTTTGACAATTACACGATGTCTATTATGATTGATCATAAATTATATTTTGCGCGTGACGCGAGTCGGAAAATGTAAAAGACTTTAGTTTTCCATTTTACACGTCTTAATTCAGTGTTCAGCGATGGTTTTAGTAGGAAGGATCTTGGAGAAAATATTGCTGCTTGTTTTTTTTTTAGCATCGTGTCCACTAGTATCGTGAACTATCATGACGATTCCCCACATCTATCACAGACTCAGCCTTAAATTATGATGGAAGAATGACCCTGAGTAAGGGACGAATCCTGGATAGCTCAGTGATTAGAGCATTAGTGCGCTAAAACAAAGGTCCCGGGTTGGATTCCCGTGTCCATGTGTCATTTTTAAACTAATTTACATTAATTGAAATGTGTTCCCCATGCATACGGACATTCCTGTAATTACAATGATTTGTGGCCTATGTGTTGATATTAATTCATATTTTACAATTTAAAAGTAAAAAGAGCTTGATATTATATGAAGCAATGACCTCTTACGTAGCAAACAATGCTCACACTTTTTTTCCCCCATTTCATGAAACATAACCTAAATAAAATAAACACGGTTGACATAATATTGCATTTATTTTCCAAACCTGAGAAAAATAATTATATGCATGTGCATTTTCATTTCTCCCACGTTATGCAACGTCTTACTCAAATATTACTTAAACCAACAAACATCTATTTCTCTCTCTAGGACAGTCCTTCTAAACAAACGAATGCATCTGTGAACTATACTCACGCTTTCAGATTAGTCTTTATTTACATATATATATANATATATATATATATATATATATATATATACATAAGATATAACGCCAAATTTAAAATTATTAATTATGTGATGTTAACAATGTAATTCTCCAAGGTGAACAGGTAGCCTAAATTTAAATATCTTACACTTTCATTGTCTTATTTGTGTTCTCTTATTGTTAATTCTGGTTAAATAATATTATTTACATAAGTATGTAATGTAGATATCTGTGGGAACTTGAGTTTTGACATACTTTCATGGGATTAATGCAAGAAGGGAAGGGGACACGATAAAAGGTGTGTTTTTTTTGCAGTTTTTAAACTAAAACGTTTTTTTGGCCAAAATAAATTAAGGGAAGGGGACACGATAAAAGGTGTGTTTTTTTTGCAGTTTTTATACTAAAACGTTTTTTTGGCCAAAATAAATTAAATATTGCTCCATTAGAAACATAAAAGTTTAATTTTCTTCACACGGTGATATCAACAGTTGTTGAATATCTGTCATGAGCATAGCGGCATTAGATGAAACACTTTTTAAATGAAGATAAAAAGTTGTCATTAAATTCCAGGACACCCTTGACAGATATTCAACAAATGTTGATATCACAATGTGATTAAAACTAAACGCTATATTTCTACTTGAGAGATATTTGATTTATTTCAGACAATGAAATTGTTTTACTATAAAAAGTGCAAAAAACAAATTTTCTTGCTTTTCCTACACCCCCATATTAAAGTAGTTTTTTTGTGCAATTTTTTTTTTAGGACATATCGAATAACATATTCCTTTAATAGATACATTATATTTAATTTTCTTTACATATCAACCTCAACAGTTCTTGAATATCTGCCACTGACATCTTGGAATCTGAGCATGACTTTTTAAATGAAAATAAAAAGTTTTAGAGAATCATATATTAAAATAAACATCCTTAATACACCCAGCATGGATCTGAACCTCGACCTAACTATCACCATACCAGATGAGCTCTACATTTACCCTGCGGGCCCACCGGTCCGGTTTGAGACAGACTAGTCTCTCAAAAACGCATGCGAAGATAATTTATGTTTTATCTCAAACCGCTCGATCGCTTCCCAATTTGTATTCGTAGAGTTTTTGTCTGTAGCTAGAAAGGAAAGTGAGTGTTAATGAGTTTGTTAGCACGACGGGCAAGGCCGAAGGGGGCGTGGGCTAATTTCTACCTGATGGGAAAATGAATTGGTTGCGCTTGCATAGTGCACAGAAGAATCTCGAGGCTAAAGTTGGAATATAATTGCTTCACCTGAGTTCAATGCTACCGGAATATTTATATTTCAATAACGTTTCAAACCCGCTTCAGTGGCCAAACGGTCTAAGGCGTCACTTTTGTGCTAGATTTGCCTGCTGATGACGGAGATATCGGGGTTCGAATCCCAGTCGGCTCTACTGAGGGTGGTTTCCCACTCTTATTCCACGCAAATGAGGTTAGATTACCTTTAAAGGATCGAGAATCAACCTTTATTTTGAACCTAAATTTGTTCCTGTAAGGACCAGTGAAACCAGAAATCTTAGTAACCCTCAACAAAAACAGACGAAATAACATAATAAAATACCCATCGCCGGTAATCAAAACGTGGAACTCTTGAAATGCATGAAGCTGATCCGTGTGGTATCGCGCATGGACGACAATTTCTCGGGCTTATTACTCAACTACTTTCGTCGGAGAACCACCACGATGTGTTATACTCTTCAAAAGGTAACATTACGTAACATAAGTTAGTATTTTCATAGAACGCGCTTGCAATATGCAAGAGATAATAAGGATGGTATTTTTTTAAATAGTCTGTTACTTTTTTACTAAAACATTAGTTCATGAGCCAACCGTAGCGTTTCATTAGTTTGAGCTGTTATGACAGAGTTCGTCTTTGCATTGTTACAACTCTCTCTTTTTCCTCTACTTTTCTTCGCATCAATATACACTGGAGTCGCAATTATCCGGCCTAAAATGGCGGCATTCCGGGACGGATAATACGGAATACGAGTGTAAAAAAATTTTCATTGTGAGTTTGCCTCGTTTTTTAAATTCTCACAGAACATTTAGCTTGGTTTTAAGAGAATCTGGCCATTTTCTGATTGCGGTGTAAAATAGGAATACGGTAGTTGTAGGAGGACAATAAAATTAAACTAGAAATAAATTTTTAAACTCTTTACTATACAGTACTTTATTTTGTAAATGGAACATCGGATACAAAGTAATAACAAGAAGTGAAAATAGAGCGTTAATTGGATTACGTTATAAATTCAGTAAATGTTTTATAGTGGATGTGTACCAGTTTGTTTATTTTAAAACGCACTTGCTAACACCGAGAACCGGGCCGGATAATACGGAGGGCCAGATAATACGGAGGGCCAGATAATACGGAGGGCCAGATAATACGGAAGGCCGGATAATACGGAAGGCCGGATAGTTGCGACTCTAGTGTATTACCTTGTGTCCACGGGCGTCCTTAGTTGAAATGAGACAATCTTACTGCCGTCAAATTTGTCAGGGATATTCTTTGAACCTTGACCGAACGATGTATGCACATAGTGTTTTTAGTTCTGGTTATTAGTTTCAATATATGGTGGTCTCTAAAAAATATTTTTAGTTCAATAGCTCATCTCGTTGACCTTGGTGTTCTTGGGGTAAAGTGTTCGCCTCAGGACCCGATTTTCGTGGGTTCAAACCCAGCCGGGGTCGACGAATTTTTCTTGAGCGATAAAAATCCTTAGTTAAACTTCCTTCAAAGGGGAATTAAGGCCGTCGATCCCATGTCGATTATGACATGTAAAAAAATCCTGGAAGGTATGTTGAAATTACCTTTCCAGGCAAAATTGGTAGGCACTTTCGCTCTCGCTCATAGACATTCTCGTGTGTTGATATAATCAGTCAGTACAGAAAGTGCAAGTCAACACCTCAAATAAATAAAAAATAGCCCATCTCGAGTGATTAATTTATTATTATTATTATTAGCACCGCGTCTTACTACCCGTTCGGGTTATACGCACTTACGCTAATGTGTAATGGTAGGGTGATTGTGAAATGAAATGGAGGACCTACAGTTTAACGTGGAATCCGAACCACGGTGGAGGCCTGGCATTCCACACATTCACAAGTTGTGAAACATGATATAGTTCTTAACGTTAGATATGTACTTAAAGCTTTTTCAATGGAGGGAGCGAGGTCTACTGTTCACAGAACTACTAGTAATAATAAATAATAAGATGTTTATAACCCGTAAAATGTGGTATATAAAAAAAGAGGAACATATAATTGAAAACGGAAAAACAATTTGATTCAGTGAAAGGTCATAAATCTCCGGAAAGCGATGTTATTTTATTTAAACATGATGTACTTGCGTACGCAGAGGAAACGAACGGGTGGTTGAATGCTGTAACGAACAACCTTGAGAGAAGATCTATGTTACGTCACAAGGGGCAATCCTCTCTTTTACTCGGACAGTACACACAAACAAACGTAGGGCGGTCTCGTTCCTTTTGCAGGTAGCGATGCGTGGAGTAGTTCGAGCGACTGACCACATTACGCTGCTGTGACGTCATAATGCTTCCCGCCGCCTTCTGTTGCCCCTAGCAACCCTCCCACGCGCTTTCAAACAAATGTCCGGACAGTTAATTAAAAGAATGCCCATTAAAAAAAATGAAATTTCTATATTAGATTCTAAATAAAGTCACTCTAACTTCAATAACTGTAGCTATATACTATTTTATGAAACTTTTTTAGTATTACATAATTTCCGAAATGTTTCATTTTTAAAAGTAATATTCTCTTGACAACAAAATGCTTGGCTTGGTTTGATATTTTGGTCATGTAGTAGTTGTGTAAGCAGCCTTGCTAATTACTACATCTTAAGTAATTAGTTAGCGAGCACGACATTCCAGAGGTATCGTCCAAGTAACCTTCTATTGTCCCACCGAGGTCGTCAGATCTTCAGTTATTCGAGGCTTGCGTTGCCTTTCTCCAGATTATCACAACTCAAAAATGATTGGCATGGAAGGATATATATCTGATACTAGCTCGAAGGTGATAAGCATAGAGGGATATATATATATATATATGGTAGTAGCTCAAATATGATTAGCATGGGGGGATATATATCTGGTTCAAAGGTGATTATCATGGAGGGATATATATCTGGTAGTAGTTCAAAGCTAGTTGGCATGGAGGGATATATTTCCGGTAGTAGTTCAAAGCTGGTTGACATGGAGAGATATATATCTGGTAGTAGCTCAAAGGTGATTAGTATGGAGGGATATATATCTGGTAGTAGCTCAAATATGATTAGCATGGAGGGATATATATATATAGTAGTAGTTCAAAGCTAGTTGGCATGGGGGGATATATTTCCGGTAGTAGTTCAAAGCTGGTTGGCATGGAGAGATATATATCTGGTAGTAGCTTAAAGCTGGTTGGCATGGAGTGATATATATCTGGTAGTAGCTCAAAGGTGATTAGCATGGAGGGATATATATCTTGTAGTAGCTCAAATATGATTAGCATGGAGGGATATATATCTGGTAGTAGTTCAAAGGTGGCCAACATGGGGAAGTTATATAGCTGGCAACAGCTCAGAAGTGGCCAGTAAAACATATTTTTACGGATCTACACTTGGCCCTGACTAACCATTAACATTTTAAAATAGTATTGGTATTTATTTGATGTGATGAAAGTGTAAAAAGAGCATGGTTCTCCCCCACCATCAAGAATTCATTGATCTTCTTAAAGTAAGCAATTTTTTTTTACATTATAGCATTATTATATTTTTAAAAGACTGAGCAGCTTCTAAATCATAAAACACTTTCCGTAAGCTAAATAGACGAATAAAAACCATCTGGTGGATATGAGCTGTTAGCACACCTGGCTTGCCAATGAGTCTGGTATGTATCCTGACCTCAGGAAATGGCAACAGTAGTTTGTGAAAGTATAACGTAATGTCTGTCATCACGCAAGTTCTTCTCTTCTCACTAACGACCTTGTTTCATGTTCCACAGGGGCGGCGTCCCGGGCCGCTAGCGGCGAGATGAGAGGGCAGAGACTTCTCGTCCTAGCCCTGGGTGAGTACATCCATACCAACCCTCGCAGAATATCACCAGGACTGTATTCATGTTTATAAAGCTATATCACAACGAATATTGGTATAGCTATTGATAAATGTGTGGTTGTGGAAACTGTATTATATTATTAAAAGCCACATCGGTGACTCACTCATTAACTGACTGACATTAATGTCCCCCCAAAAAAAAAATCAAAATGGTGGAGCAACCTTAAAGTCGGTGCGGACCTTTCTTTGGAGGCTTCTTGTGGCTAAACGGTAAGACCTATAAAAAAAACGAATTGCACCAGCAGCTACGGATTTGGTGAGATCCACAAGTTTGGTCCTATTACTTTTCCATCTGTTATACCTTAGATAGAGCTAGATTTTTTATTTTAGGTAAATTTTGCACATTTTCCACATCTTTTAAATTTTCCTGACACAATTATGGGACAGCTAGAATCATAAAATTTGGCAGGCATATTGGCAAATCCAATTGCCATAAGCGTGCCAAATTTGATGATTCTAGCTGCCCTATGAGTATGGAGAAACTAAAATAATGTGTGGAAAATACAATACAATACCGGTAACTTTAAGTTGTTACGTTCAAAACAACACTGGCATTACATTAGTTTACATCCAAAGAAAACTCACTGGGGGTTTGGGGGCGGAGCTCCCAACGAGCAAAGTGAGTCTTTATATATGAGTAGATTGAACAATGATACCTGGACACGGGAATCGAACCAGGACCCATATATCAGCGCACCAATGCTCTACAGCTGAGATAAACAGGAATCGTCCCATGCTCAGGATTGTTCTTCATTTATAGTTCAAGGGAGATTCTAAGATGGACGTGTTCATAATGACCGAGCAGCCGCCATCTTTTGGCGAAGATAGTGCCAACTTCTGAGGATATATGATGTAATGTGGTCAGACAAACGGCCCTCCGGCTGTTAATCTCAGATTTTTAGACCAGAGCTGCTACTTAGTACTTTCTAAACTTAAAAACATTTATCTTCATTATTTCCAGATATTCCATGTGACTCGAGTTCTCGGTAGTTTGAGATTGGCCTGCTTTTGTTCAACTCGATTTCTCGAGACTTAACTGTAATGTACAGTACATAATAAATAACTATTTTAACTTAGACAAATTTTCTTTTTTTAAAAAATAAATGTGTTTATAAATTGTTAATAGTAGTGGATTTACTTTACAAATAAAATCATTTTCTCAAGCAAAAAAAAGACAAACATGTTTAGGAAATTTTAAAGGAGGATGGACAAATCCTTCCGCAGTAGTTATTCTCATCTATAATAAATATCGTTGTTTGCCTATAAAGTGAAGAGAGTCATTCTCTGCTAAAAAAACAACGGACAGCGCTTAAAGCACTTACACTAACTATAGTGTATGTAATGTTTGTAAGTATGTATCCGCCAATGTGATTGCCACCATCAACGCACTTTTTGCATCATTTTATATTTTATTGTTGAGTCACGCCTTTCTTTTTATTTCCTTTCGGAGTTAAAATTTTGCTGTAGGTTATTCTGTTGTAGAAAGGATGCTCTATTAAAATCTTTTTATTGACTATAAAAAGATAAATTGGTACTAAACAATCATACATAAAGTACTTTCTCATACTTAGTCCATTGTTATTAAGGAAGAATCTTTTAAAATTCTTTTAAAATAGGCCTGCAAAATTAAAAAAATTATATAACAGTTTTTTTTGTTAATTTTAGATTAAAAAATTAATCAGTACTCTTAAATAAGATTTTCTCTGAAAAACAAATATACAGTGTTATTTACAATGCAAAATACTCTTAAGATTTCCATTTGGAATAAAATCGTTACAGACATTCTCAAAATTTTCAGAATTATTAAAGTCACTATCCAGTAAATAGCCCTTAACTTTAGGGATTGAATAAATGTCCTGACTTGGCCTTTAAATATAAAGATTGAACGAAATCTATAAAAGTGAATCGACTGTAGGCTCGTGTATGTACAGACATGCATGGGGACATACAGACATAAATAAGTACAGAAAGACAGGCTTGGGGACAGACAGACAGGCATGGGGGACAAACAGACTTACATGGGGACATACCTAAAGACATACAATACATGAGGACAGACAGACAGACCATATATGGGGACAGACATACAGGCATGGGGATAGACAGACAGGCATGGGGACAGACAGACAAAGAGAGAGAGAGAGAATAATAAGACACATTTTGGTGTTTCAGCGGCACATAAATCGTCAATAATCATCAAATCAGTCAAAAATTGTTCATGGTTACAATACTTAATCCATTAGAATAACAAAACCCAATTATTTTAAAAGTTCTGACCTTGCGCAAGATTGAACGTGAGCCCTGAAGTGAATCTACGAGAATAAAACGGGCGGTATTATAATCCTCTTTAAACGTGGGTTTGTTGTATTGCTTCAGAAGACGGCCCTCTCAGTCTGTTAAGATTTCCAATACCCTTTCTCGGTCACTTGCGTGTGGCCTTTACCGATCACGCAGCTTAAATTACGGTACTTTACCTGGAGGAAACGTCGCTCCGTTTAAGGTGGGGATGTAGGAAGCGCGAGGGCGGTGTTTTTTTGCGTTTTTAATAGCAAAACACTTATTTGGCCAAAATAAATCAAATATTTCTCCAGTGGAAACATATAACTTGATTTTCTTCACATGTTGATACCAACAGTTGTTGAATATTTGTGAAGGGTGTTCTGGAATTTAATGACAGCTTTTTCTCTTCATTTAAAAAGTTTCTCATCTAAAGCCGCTATGCTCATGGTGGATATTACAACACTGTTGATATCACCTTGTAAAGAAAGTTAAACTCCAGGCTATATTTTATTTATTTTTTGACAAAAAAAAATTATTGCAATAACACTACCCTTATATCGCGTCCCCTACATTAACACCTGAAGGGGAACAATCCTAGTTCAGTGGGTAGGGAGGGCCACATCAAAAAATCAATAATTTAATATTGATACATTTTCTCAAAGAGAAAGGGTGAAAGCTTTGATATGATAACATGTTACATTTTCTTAACTTTCGTTTCTTGGTTGAAATTTGTAGCTCCAAATTGATTCAATTCCCTGTAAAAAGAAATATATGTCAATTTCTAAGGAGGGTCGAGCTAAACAAGCAATCAAACGTTAATATGTTGCTTTATCTAGAATATTTAAGGTGCGGCCGAAGGGATCGAAAGTATTTTTAGAGTTTTTATGGAATTGAAATTTTTTGGCCAAAATAAATAAAATATTTCTCCAGTAGCAATATAGAGTTTAATTTCCCTCACATGGTGATATCAACAGATCTTGAATATCTGTCCTTTAAGGGTGTCCTGGAATTTTGTCAAAACTTTTTAAATAAAGAGAAAAAGTTTTGACAAAATTACAGGACACCCTTAAAGGACAGATATTCAAGATCTGTTGATATCAGCATGTGAAGGAAATTAAAATCTACGTTGCTACTGGAGAAATATTTAATTTATTTTGATCCAAAAAAAAATGTTATGTTATAAAAACTGTAAAATTACTCGTGCTCCCTTCTGCCGCACCTTAACTATCATTTCATGACATGTTACACACATCCTATTTTGTATCTATCATGTCATGGTTTTCTCCTACTAAATCATGAAAAGGAAAAAGAGACCACGCTTTAATTCATTATTTTATTTACCGTTATATTTTATTGCAGTGACGTGTCATGGAGTGTTGCCACGTTAATTAGAGTTAGTTTTAACTTTTCCCCCCGTTTATACTGTAGTGTAATGTACCTTGAAAATGTAGGTTATAACTTATAAGATAGGGCCATATTGTAATTACTCAAGATAAAACAGCTTACCATACATGATAAACGCAGTGTGCTTGTGAATAATTGTTCTCATCACTCAGTAGAACACTCATTGACAGTGTCGTGTCATGTCGTGTTGCCAGGGTAGGCAGAGTTAGTTTAAACTGTAGCTGTGAATTGTTTTCATCACTCAGTAGAACACTCATTTACAGTGTCGTGCAGTGGAATGTTACCAAGGTAAGCAGAGTTAGTTTAAACTGTACCTGTGAATTGTTCTCATCACTCAGTAGAACACTCATTGACAGTGTCGTGTCGTGGAGAGTTGCCAGGGTAAGCAGAGTTAGTTTAAACTGTACCTGTGAATTGTTTTCATCACTCAGTAGAACACTCATTGACAGTGTCGTGTCGTGGAGAGTTGCCAGGGTAAGCAGAGTTAGTTTAAATTGTACCTGTGAATTGTTCTCATCACTCAGGTGAACATTCATTGGTCAGGTATCAATGAACATACATTCCCATGTGAAGTATGTATAGCAGAGTCTATGTTTGATTGGTCAAACGGGTACATAGCGGCAGAGAAGATTATCACAGGTACAATTTAAAAAAAAGCTCTGATTAACCTGGCAACACTCCACGACACGACACTATTATTTCCTCGTCGCGTCTCAGTACTCGTTAGGGTTATACCCGTACTTTAACTAAGCTAATGGGAATAGGCTTGGATAAGGTAGAACTTAAAGTAAGTGTACCCCAATTTTCTTTTGGTAAAAGTGAGACATATTTTAGAAAACAAAGACTAATTAATCTATATTTGTAATTTAAACACTCCCTGACCATCAGGACAGCCCCCCCCTTAACGTGAACCAGATGATGCCTCTCTTGTGCTGAAAGATCGTGACGGAGCTCTTGTGTCGGGTTTGAGTATAAAAAGAGTGGAGGGAAATATCATCTGTAATAATAATAATAATAAATGGTCGATTAGTAGACCAAGGTGCTCACGACTTAATGTGATGAACGGGTCTTGTCCCATCTTTGATATTATGGGTCAAACTCTCTCTTGGGTCCATATGCAATACAGGGGAGGTGTCACTTTACAATATACAACGTTTAGTCATACACTTGATTATTTTTATGTAATGGAAACTTATTGTGGGGTGAAACAAAGTGAGCCAACTTTCATGAATCTCGGGCCATTCTCCACACGGCAACAAACGTAAAGGGACAAAAAGTAAAAAAATAAAATAAACATAAATTAAATGGTCCCGCTTCGGTGGCCGCGTGGTCTAACGCGCTACTCTCGTAACATAATAGACTGCCGATGATGGGAAGATTGAGGTTAGAATCTCAGTCATGTGTGCTTAGGGTGGTTTTTTATAAAATGGTTTTCCACTCACCTTACATGCAAATGTGGGTACTCTTCCTATAGTTATGATCTTCCTAATCCCTAAAACCATAAGCGTAATTAGTACATAAGCGTATAACCCGAACGTGTAGTAAAACTCGGTACTAAGAAAATAATTATAGATTTTTTTTTTCTTAAACATTTATTAAAATCTTACAGTAAGTAGGACAGTGCTTATTTCTGAAACATAGCTTGGTGTGAATAAGCTATCAATGTTATTCTCACGTCCGTTGAGTCCTTGACTTTTAAATATAACCATTTTTTAACCAGAAATCTGGCCTTGAGGAAAAAGATAACTTAACTAATGGTCCTTTACATTTGAATAAATATGATTTGAATCTTGACATACATTAAGAGGACAGCTCCCGTCTCACCCCACAGATAACACCTAACTTGGGTAGGTAGCACAGTTCAAACCAGAGGTTTTAAGAGCCCGTCTCACCCCACAGATAACACTTAACTTGGGTAGGTAACACAGTTCAAACCAGAGGTCTTAAGAGCCCGTCTCACCCCACAGATAACACCTAGCTTGGGTAG